>CAUYQG010133753.1:0-48643 GCA_963574415.1 Tarsius wallacei | reverse complement strand
CAAAGGCGCACACCTGAGGCTGTTCACTGGTGCTTTTTAGTGATGCAGATGGAGAGCTGGAGGTAGCCTATCCCTGGGATCGTGGATGGGTAAAATGGAGAAAACACAGGGGTGGGGACCCCAGAGAGCACCAAGCAGCAGTAAGAGTGAAGGGCTAGGCAACATAACCACGTGTTCCATCTTAAAAATACAGTGCTGAATGAGAAGAGAACAGCATGCACTCTAGCAGAGTATCATTTAAGACAATTAAATATATGCCTCTTCAAAATAAAAATACCCAGTTTAGATAAGCTCATAAAAACAGAAAGGTAAACAAATTAAAATGGTGGCAGAGGCGCAAAAGAGAAATGAGGATTAAAAAAAGGAAAAGAGAGCCGGGCTCGGTGGCTCAGCCTGTAATTCCGCACTTTGGGAGGCTGAGGTGAGTGGATTGCCTGAGCCCGCGGGTTCGAGACCCATCTGGGCAACTTGGCGAGACCTCATCTCTACAATAAATCAAAATTTAGCTGGGTGTGGTAGCGCACGCCTGTAGTTCCAGCTACTCGGAAGGCTGAGGCGGAAGGATCGCCAGAGCCCAGCGGGTTGAGGCTGTGGTGGCCGGGAGCGGCCACTGCACTCCAGTCTGGGTAACAGTGAGACTCCAACTCAAAAAAAAAAAAAGAAAAAAGAGGCCGAGAGTGGTGGCTCACACCTATAATCCCAGCACTTTGGGAGGCCGAGGTGAGAGGTAAGCCCACAGATTCGAGATTAGCCCAGGCAACTTGGTAAGACTTCATCTCTATAACAAATAAAAAAAAAAAATTAGCTGGGCATGATGGCACGTGCCTGTAGTTTCAGCTACTTGGAAGACTGAGCTACTTGGAAGACTGAGGCAGAAGGATCACCTGAACCCAGCAGATCGAGGCTGCGGTGGCCGTAAGTGTGCCACCACTGCACTCCAGCCTGGATGACAGAGTGAGACTCTGACTCAAAAAAACAAAACAAAAAGCAAAACCAAAAAAGGAAAAGAGAGAGAAAAATGAGACGGGAGCATAGAGGAAAAAAGAGAAAGTGAGAGAGAATGGCTACCAGACACCTGGGAAGCTGCTTTGACTTGTTACATTAGCCAGGGTCAGAGAAGCCATTCATAATCACACAAGCACTTAAAGACAAAAGAATGAGGTTTCCCTCTGAACTGCCCCACCCTGTATATCTAATATTTGTAAACCTCAAAACATGCATCACAAATGAACTTGATGTTCTTTTAGTCAGGGCATACCACCATTCACAAGAGGCTATGCGGGATTTTTGTCAGCACTTGACTTTGAGATTTCCACAGATATGGGCTGGTTGGTCATAAATTATTAAACCCACACCAGCCGGTCTTTATCTTGAACAGTACTAATCTGAATTGGAAATAATTCAGCATTACAAGCATTCGATGTCTTAATTAACATCCCGATAATAATCAGTGAGCCGGCTCACTGTTGTTTTAGAAAATATTTACGTGAATATTTCTTAGAGAACTCTAGCAATTTTATGAAAAGTGTAAGTTCCCATTTTGTTGAGTTAAAGGCCTGTTGGTCAGTACCAATTTTATCGCAAGTTCTTGCATTGTGCTAAGCACATGACATATGTTCAGATGTGTTGATCAGTTGATTGTCGGCTGATCGGTGTCAGCTGGGATCCATCCTCCTGCCTGGAAGTTTTCCTTCTGATGCTTTTAAAAATGTATACAGATAAAGCAGATTCCTACCTCTCTCAGCCTCCCAGCCCCTCCTTTTAAGTAAACCGCTTCCCCAGCAAAAATTGCTTTCTCAATGCAGGTAGTGTCGAGTCCCAGGGGTAGGCCAGTGTCACCACTCCTCTGCCAGTGACAGCAGCCAGCCTCCTGGGGACTTAAAGGGTAAATGTCTCCAGGCCCCAGATTACTACAAATTTGGCATCTGTCCGAACTTCAGAAAATACATCTGGCTTAATGGAGCAGGAAAGTGACGCTGGCAGAGAGAGAGATGAGCACGCTCAGGCTAATGGCAGGCTGGCTCCTTTCCTCGTTCTCTCCCTAGTCCACACAAAAGCTGCCTGTGACTCCTCCATGCCAAGTGAGGCTTTTCATACCCACAACTCTGACGGACACAGCTCTATGCAGGCATCTGCCAAGGGTCATCGCTCTTCCCTAAGACAAGTGGATTTGGCAGGGCCCCAAATCATCTAATTTTTGCTCTTGCCCTGCTCAGTGAAGAAAATAAGGACAAAAACACAGAAAGTTGTATGAGCTGCATGTTCTTATTGACTTAGTGGACTTAGTTATGAAAAAGTCACTACAGCCTTTCAACAGTCTAGACGTGACCATCGCAGCAAACTCAGTTCAAGCTGTCCATGTACTGTCAGACAGCCATCTGCGGGCCTGGTGGCATTCACATGAGTGTCCAGCTCACCTAAAGACTGACAGGAACACAGAAGCAGGAGGAGAAAAGGAAAGGCGGGAAGGATAAGGAAAAGGAAAAGGAAAAATAGGCAGAGGTGCATAAGAGAACACAAGACAGTGAGCAGCAGAGTGATTCACAGGCAGCTAGAGTCTCAACTCTGCCCCTTATTAGCTGTGTGACCTTAGGGAAGTTTCCTGCCCTCTCTGTTTCCTCATCTGAAAAATGAGAACGATAATATCTACATCATGAAATTGCTGGGAGGATTAACCACCAAGCACTGACATAATACCCTGCCAGGCACTGTCCTAAGTGCTTTGTATATATTAACTCAGTCCTCTCAACAGCCTTCTGAATTGGGTGTGTGTTAGTTTCCTATTGCTGCCATAACAAGTTGCCACAAACATTTTGGCTTAAAACAGTACAACTTGGCTGGACGCAGTGGCTCACACCTATAATCCCAACACTTTGGGAAGCCGAGTTGGGAGGATTACTTGAGCCAAGGAGTTCGAGACCTGCCTAGGCAACATAGCGAGACCTCGTCTTTATAAAAAATTTTAAAAATTAGCTAGGCTTGGTGGTGCATGCCTGTAATCCCAGCCACTCGGGAGGATGACCTGGAAGAATTGCCTGAGCCCAGGAAGTCAAGGCTGTGTTGATCTGTTGTGATCATGACACTGCACTCCTGCCTGGGTGACACTGTGAGACCCCAACTCAAAACAACCCCCCCACCACCCTTATGATCTTATGGCTCTAGAGGTCAGAAGTCCTCACTCCAGGGTGCCAGCATGGCTGCATTCCTCTGGATATTCCTTGCCCTTTCTGGATCCTGAAGCTGCCTGTACAATATGGGTCCCTCCTTTCTCCCCCCACCCCACCCCCCCGGCCTCTGGTTCCATCCTCACCTCTACTTTTCTGGTTTGACCCTGCTGCCTTCCTCATGTAAGGACTGTGAGTGCATGGGGCTCCCCCCAGACAATCCAGGATAACATCCCCATGTCAAGATCCTTCTCTAAGTTATCCCCACCAAGCTCTTTTTGCTATTGGAGGGAAAACACCACAGGGTCTGGGATTAGGACAGGACATCACTGAGTACGGTTATTCTGTCCACCACAAGCTTCTACTATCCCCATTCTACATGCTAGACTAACATGGGGGAGATGAAGTAACCTGCCCAAAGCCATGTTTCTTCCCAACTCTCCTGCCTCTCAGCAGGTTAGTGTTTACAAGGCACTTGGAACTGCACCCACACAAGCAGGCTCCACACCGGCTAACTCTCATTGCCATGGCCATGTGTCAAGGGAAGAATGGACAGAACAGCTCTGCTGTGAGCCAGGCACCAACCCCAGAGGCTGGGCTGCCGGGGTCTCTTGTCTCCATGCATGTTGGGAAGGATGTCTGGCTTTGATGGAGCATCTGAGATTTGGAGAGAGGAAGGCTGGGTGGGAGCCTGCGGCTCCAGCTGTGGGTCTGAGCAGGCATCCTGGGCCTCACCGTCACAGGATGGGTGGGGCAGGGACGAACATGTGACTCTGACAAGCTGTCAGGGCAGTTAAGGGGATACCACCAGTGAAAAGGGCTCTACACGCCTCTAAATCCATGTTTGTTTATTGCGTAAAAGAAACACTGGTGATGGTGCTGTGATCTGAAGGCAAGGTGCTGGAAGAGAAAGACAGGATAGATTGGTCCCAGCCCAGCACTCACCGTGGCAGGTGCCCTGCCAGTTGTAGAAGCCCTGGCCACAGCTGCTGTCACAACTGCCGTCCCTCAGCACAAGGTGGGGATCCCTGCAGGCCAGGCAGTGCTTCTCTGTTGGGCCCCAGCAGCTCGCGCAGGACTCATGGCAGACTGCAGACAAACAGCAAGACCAGTGAACATTTTTTCTCTCACATGTTTTAGAATTTACAAGGAGGATGCCAGATGGTCCCTTGGTTTCTAAGCTGCTAGGCACATGTGTAAACCTCTGGAGAAATGCACGTTCCCCTCACCTATCCAAAAATATATATAACTATTTTTGTTGATTAGAAGTACAACTTCAGAAAAACACTGCTAAGAGATTTGGTAAGGAAATCAGAGACCTTTGGTAATGAGATTTACGAGGAAGGAATTCATAATCTAGACAAAGATGGCCTAGTGAAATCAGATGGCCCTTCATGCCCTTGTAATCGATCACACCTCCCACCCGCAGCCCCCTCAGAATCAGCTGCAGAGGGACACCTATGGCTCCAGCCTTGGATTCAACCTTCCAAGGACCCAGTCCTAAGTGACATCTACTAGGCTTTGCCTCTCCCTTTCCCCACAATAGCATCTACCCTACACATATGGCTTAAAACCCACAAAGCCTGCTTTTCTCTCATGCCCAAAGTTTCTAACTATAGGGTGTGTCTAGACCAGAGTGACTCCTTTAGGATTTTCAGATTTCCTCTTCAGCACTTAATTTTTTTTAAAGTTACTCTTCATACTTGCTGTTCACCTTAGCACTTGTGCAAAGATAGGCCTATTCTGAATAAGTGGACATTTTCAGGTTTGGCTAGCTGCCTCTACAGCTAAACTCACCTATGCTTTTATTAATCCACCCTAATTTTTAAGATGTTTGTTTCACAATGGAGCACAAACTATTCTGCAGAGGCATTGATTCTGACCAAAACGGGCAGGGAGACGAACGCCTTTACAGCCTGCAAATGGCTTGGCAATCATCCCTAGTAATTAATAAGGCACACTTTAGAAGTGGAAGAAGGGATGCTTGCATTGCAAACCTCAAGATCCAGCCCTCTCTTCTCAACTCTGGATGGCACAAACAAGTGCCCAACAAGGCAGCAATAATTATGAATTGTGTTCAGTGCTGGGAAGGGCTCTGCGATAGAGTGACTGTGGTGGGGTGGCAGGGACCAACTTCAGATTGATCTAAAGAAGGAGAAGTAGCCAACCACAGGGGGTCAGACCAGCAAGAGCAAAGTTCCTGAGAAGGGAAAGAGCCCGGGTACTCAGCGAACCAAAGGCCGCTCTGTGGCTGGAGCTAGGGGCCGGGGGAGGGCACGGTGGGGCACCCTGGGGCATTGTGGCATGACTCAAGGCTGGAGTCACTTGGCAGCACTGGCCAAGCTTGACCTCGGAGACGAGACCAAGGAAAGAAATTAGGATCTGTATTGTAATTACAGTGTGAAGTCATGAATGGGCTCATGCAGGATAGACACAAGGTCTGACAGATGTTCCAAAGCTCTCTCTGGCTGCTGTGTGGAGAGGTTGAAGGACCTGCCTGCAAGCAGGGAGACCTGCGTGGGTCCACTGTGTGGCCCAGGTGAGAGAGGACCATGGTTTGGACGAGTGAGGGGGAAGCAGAAATGAGGAAAGTTTACTTATTTATAATCTGGTTCCGTGACGAGATCGTAAGATTCAAGAAGGCAGAGTCTATTTCCAAGTGTTAACTGCATGCCCAGCACACTGCTTGTGCTTTACAAAAATCTTGAGTGACTTTGTTTATACTTAACCCTTTATTTACATTTTTGTAAGTGTTACACAAGAAGACTGCTCATCTGTAGGATAAGCTGCTGGCTCTACATTGTAACTAAAGACGTGGATGCAGAGCTCTCAGCAACAAAGTCTGCTCTTAAGGAGCATAGAGCCTGCCTATCATTCAGATATTCACCTCCTCTCAGCTTCCTGACTGTGATCATTACCTGGAGTGTCTATCACTGTTCATACCTTTGCCTCATTCACTCTGGAGTGGACCCAAAGTCCTTACCTAAACAAACAAATAAACAAGCAAAAGAGCTAACCTAATTTCTAAGAAGATATGCCAGGCTGTCACACCAACATTCAACAGAAGCACACAAGGCATGATGCTGGCCTGAGACACCTCCCCAGCTGGATGAAGTTAGCCAAGTTACTTGAGGCCTGCTACAGAAACACGTAGAAAGCTCCCTTGCCTGAGTGCACGTGGCACTGTGAACACAGTATTGGGGAGTAAGCACTTGAGAAAGTGGTGAGTGAAAGAGAGGCTAAAAAGACAACAAGGCCAGACCACCAAGGACAGGTGGGTTAGAGAGAGACCATGGCCAAAGGAGGCTGAAAAGACAACAGGGCTAGAGTACCAAGGTCGGGTGGGTCAAGGGGAGACCTTGGACAAGAGAGGCTGAAAAGACAATGGAGACCAGACCACCAAGGTCAAATGGGTCAGGGTGAGACCTTAAACGCACCCCACGGAAAGTTTTAATCAGGACAGTAGAGCAATCACTTTTTCTTTGTAGAGAGTTCACTCTTACTGTAGGGAGAAAAGAAAGTTATTGACTGAAGAATCTTTAGGGGATGAAATAATCTCTGTCCAAGGGGTATAAAGAAGAAAGGAAAGCTCAGCCTCCTAGTTCTCTTCAGCAACTGGCTGGATGACAGTGCAGACACTCAGCTGTACTGGTCAAAGTAGTGAAATACATCTTGACTGGTTGGTGGATGTCTGTGTCTCTGCACCTTAGCTGATAGCATTGCATCATCTCCGGGAACCTGGCTGACACCATGCTCCGGTAGGCAGTAGGTCTGGCACAGGGGCTGGTCTGGGGTCCTCCTCTTCCTGTGATTTGAATCTGGGCCATACTATTTGCTAAATATTTTTAATATCATTCTTGATGTTGCCAATCAGAACAGGGGCAAAGGACAAGCCGGGTAGGCTGTGTTAACAGACTTGGGGACAGCATTCGAGCCCCTCACAAACAGAGCTCTCCTTGGCTTTCCAGCTCCGCCTTCTACTCCCTTCCCCATGCACAAAATTCTTAGAGCAGGGGACCCTGGGCATGCCAGCTACTGCCCATGGGCTCAGATGTCCCAGCACAATCCATCCAGCCAGCAAAGTCTCTGGCTCCTTCTTGAGCCTCCAAAATCCTGTTTACATTTTATTTCCTGTTTATATTTATAGTTCCCAAGTTGACATTACCTCTGTGATGCTTTGCTGAGCTTGTCTAAACTAGTTACTCCTTCCTCTATATTCTTGCAGCATTTTGTACATGCCTCTCTTATGATACTTATCTTACTGCACTAATTATTTGACTACAAATTAATCTCCTCCAGTGGGTAATACCCTCCCAAAAGGGGACCGTGTTTTAGTCATCTTAAACCCCCAGTGTCCAGATTGATGCCTGGTACACAGTCTGTTCTCATTTAATGTATGCTAAATAAACACAACAGAATTTTTAAAAGTTGGTTATGAGGAATTCATCCTATTAGCTATCTTCTACAAGGAGACAACTAACCATGAGGGCATAGTATTAAGATACAATAACTTAAGATAAACTGGAAACTGTAATAGTTACTTAATAAACACCGAAGTACAGCTCTGCTTATGATGATAAATACTGATGCAGCATCTATATAGAGAGCACACGTGACACTGGTCTTGCTGGTCCTCTTTTTCCCATATTGGACAAAACACTTGTTCCATGGCTAGGTATAACAGAAGGAATTTTTATTTTGACTATGCTAAGCTGTCATTTCTTATTATAATGACATACTTTCACTGTGTTTTTTAAATAGATTTTATTGTGCATATTTAAGGTATACACCATGTTATAAGATAGATATATGTATATATATAGTAAAGTGATTACTATATGTATAAGAACAAATTAACACATCCATCATCCCACATAGCCACCCATTTCTCTCCCTGTGGCAAGAGCAGCTATAATCTACTGATTTAGCAAAAATCTCACCGTGTTTTGCAATTGGTATCTAATTTTTAACACTGAACATATGTTACTATAGATTATCTCTTCTTGCAGGCTTATTTTACATGTGGCTTTTATTATATTTAGGCTTTAATGAAAAATAAGAGGTCACTCCCTCACTTTTCACCAAGATTTCTCTTAGTGATGCATTTTAGATCACTCAGGGTTTGAATTATATATTATGAAAATTGTGGCAATAAATTTAAAAAGAGGGTGAATAAGGGAAAGTCATCTTTTTATCTCACATGCAGCAGATAATTTATTTGCTAAGGTCCCTGACTTTTCTGGAGCATAACAAGACATGTGTTGGCTTGTTGAGCAATTCATTTTTAAAATGAAAAAGAACGAATTACTTTTCTCTTGGCAACTCTATATTGAAACTCTACTCTAAAAATAAGAAACCTCTTTTTGTACTTGATAATTTTGAGATAGAAGATGGCTTTGAAATTTTTTAACCTGTGCTTCTCTAGGAATAAAGTGTAGCCCTTTCCCAGAGAAGTGTTAAAAGCACTTCCTCAGGTACCTGATTTTCCACGAAGCTTTCCAGACTCTGGAATGGATGCAGGTAACTGTAGGCTCCACCTATGGTCTCTGGGAGTCAGTTTCCAGGGAGCTAGTATGCTTGATCTGCAGGTTCTCTGAGGTTCATCAGTGAGGCTGCAGTTCATACTTCCAAACTGCCAGAATGTTTTTACTCAAAACTAGACAGAAACAGCCCAAACTTCAGGCACAAGCAGGTGTGTCAGACACAAATCAAGTTCCTTCACTCTGTGTTGCATCCAGCTGTGACAACTGCCAGCTTTCTTTCCCGTCTCACAGATGATGAGGCAGGTTTTGCCAAGTTTAAAGTATCATCTGGAGACAGTGGGGAAATTTTCAATTAGAAGCTCTGTTGAATAGAAATTTTTAATCTTGAACTCAATTTCACTGCTCCTTGGTTTTCTAATCTGTAAAGTGGGAATAATAATCTTTGTGTGCCCAATGCACAAGGATATGGAGAGACATGTTTGGAAATGCAGAGAATGCTGTGTGGTGATCACATGAGTGGCACAGGGGAGGTCTGCAAGGCTCGTCTCGACTGGTGTCAAAAGCAAAGCAATATTAAGGGAGCAAGTTAAAGTACAACACGTGACAGAAAAAGAAAGGATGGAAAAATCTGTTGGACAGGGAGGCTCACTGAGAAAGGAGGTAAGGGAAGACACGGAACCTGCGGGATCCAGGATCCAGCCGGCGGCTACACATACTCAGAAGCACTTTTTATGCAGCCACTACAGAATAACAGCAAAAGCCCTTTGAAAGTGATTGCAAATAGCCAGCCGGCCACTCCCCCATCCCATCACAGCCCCACAAGAGGCAAAGGTGGCTGCTTGCAAAGTTCAAACAACAGATTTAAAAGAAGTCCAATAGAGACCTGAGACATCACCATTACTGATCCTTTTACTACATCTTCTATCCCTTCCCAGGCTGGGTCTCTGCCCACCCCCACATCTGCCTCCCTCTGCAACAGAAGATATTACACCTGAAAGGGGAACGCCTGGTCTTCACATATTCTGAAAGTGCCTACGTACTTGCTGAGGTTCATAATAGGAAAAATACAAACACCTGGAAAAAGTCTTCAGCCCCCATGAAGAGCAGGGGCATGCAAACTAAACAGGAGATTCAATGGGTTAGATACACAGTGCAACATGTTTGTATCTTAGAAACAGTGCTTAGTGCGGAAATGGTCAGGAAACAATGAAGTAGGTACACAGTAATATTTATAAATATTCAAAATAAATGCACACCAAACAATAAGAGCACACATATACAAATACACATTAAACCCACATTTGAATAGTTACTTAAGAGAGGAGCTGGGAAGAAGGGCAGTAGGAACACAGTATGGAGACAGGGAGTTGACGGCAGATGGGCAGACCAACAGATAAGCAAGAGAACAGCATGGCCAGGTCAGTGATGAAGACGGCTATCAGCTGGCAAGCATGACTAACTCAACTTGCTTTACATGAACCCCAAAAGGAAATGAGAGAAAAAATTATACAGCATTCCCTTTTACATCAGTCAAATTGGCAATTTAAGAAGAACCGTAATACCTAATATTGACAAGGGTGCTGGCACTCTTGTACATTTCTGGTAGGAGAGCAAATTAGTATCACTTTTTAAAAAAGAGTAGCGTATTTTGTGTCAAAAAGCTTCAAAATGAACATCTATATTCTTGGGCCAAGCAGTCGCATGTCTAAGAATTTACTGAAATCAAAAACATTCACCACAATTTCCACGAAGACTGTTTATAACGTCGTTACTTAAGACAATGAAAAAAATTAGGAAAAGTATCAAACATCAGAGGATTGGCTAAATGAATGACTGCATAGTTGAGATGGGAAATTAGACCACAGCTTTAAAAAGATGTAGAAAGATAAGAAATAATATGGGGAATGCAGGCAACAAACTACAGATAGAGTGCAATTTTAGTTTTGAAAAACAGAAGTGTGTATGAGTATGGACACACACATACGGAGACACATTCATAAATCAGGAAGACATACCCCCAAATACTAACAAGAGCATTTCAAGGAAGCTTGAGTTAGGGACTTTAGCTGACATTTTTATTGTACCTTGTATTTTGTTGACTTTATCAAATTATTTTTGGAATAAACATGACTTCATTTGGTACTTAGGAGAAAATTACTCAAGGGCTGGGGAGGAAAGCTGTAGTCCTTTTCCCTAAGACACACACCTGCCAGGTAAATAGCTTGCTAATCTGTTAATCATACTTGTGACACAGCTGAATGATTTTCCCGTCATGGGTGACATATTTGAATTTTCAGCAGGGTCTTCTGTAGACACAGAACTTGTACCAGAGGAAGGACTTCCTAGCCGATGAAGGCTTTGGAGGGCCATGTGGACATTCATTGGCTCATAAGTCAGAGAATAAAGGCAGCCATTCAGCTCCCAGGCACATCTGTAAAGTAATCCCTTGGGTCTCCTGCCCCTCTACCTAACTCCTAAGTCAACAACACAGGCACACCCCAAAGTTTCCAAGAGCAGTGACCACTAGCTGTTCACCTTCCATTCACCCACTGTGACTGCAGGCAACCTACAGCTGCTAGGACTGCCTGTGTTCCCTACACCCCTATTGACTAAATGGCTACTGACTTCTGTGATGTCTATTTGTCTACAGAAACAGAAAAGCCAGAGAAGGGCCCACCGACTAAGACCAGAGGCTTTTGAAGGAGAGAGTTCTCAGACATCCTGGCTGCGCTGGTGCAGCTGCTCAGATCTTGACAGCGATAACAGGGAGGTGCTGTGAGCTCTGTGGGTACGTGGGGGATGGGGCACGACTGGGGTAGTGTTGGGTGGGGACGAGAAGACAGGGAATGTACGCCATGCTGAAATAACTGAGAACCTAGACTGGGCAGTGAGCCAGGAGACCATCACTAGAATATTTTGGGGTTCAGATCTGCCAGGAAGAATGGGATCTGTCTGGAAGATAAACTCTCTTGCATTTGTGGCAGGGCCTTCTCTGCTGGTGTGTGATACTTTTGTTCTGTCATTTGTCTTTTGGCATATACAGCAGGAGTCTAGAAGCAGCACAGACAAATGCCAACACAGCCAGCCTCCTACTACAGCAGAGAGCCACGCAAAACACCACCAACTGCTTTCTCCTTTTTCTTTCCATTTATCCATCTTGCACATGAATATCCAAAGAGAGAGGGGCCTGGGACACCATTGTCACCTGCCTCCCCAGGTCTAGTTTACTCAAGAAACTTACATTCTAGGAAGGCAACCCAGTTGTCCTCCCTTCCAAATGACTTAAAATACTCCATGGACAGTTTATTTTACCAGTCACCTTTCCAACACTGGTGAGGAGTCCAACTATGTTAAACACAAGGAAAATAAAGAGAAGAAAAAGATAGATGGGAGAAATAGACAGTCTGTAACTGTCCTGAGGCCACACCTCAGCAGAAAGTGCTTGCAAAGAGTACATAAGAGCCCCTAAGTGGAGACAGGCCACCTGTGAACCCAAGTCCAGGCAAGCCTGTACATCCCCACCCTTTCTTCTCCACACAATGGTTTATTCCCAGTTTTTTAAATCAAAGATTATTCCAGAGGGCCATACATGTGCTTAGCACTGTGTGGAATTCAGAAGCACAAGAAATGTCCTTGCCTCAGTAACTAGTCATTTTCTATCACATTCCCTCGTAAAACTCTCTATAACACTGATAGGAGTACATTCATATAACAATATCTAACTCTCTGAAATTACTTTGTTTACTTATTCAGAGACACTCTTCTCCCACAAGGAAGTAATTCTTGAACCAGGGAGATCGTCAGTCTGTTTCACTCTGTATCCTTGGTGCCTGGGACAGGGCCTGGTACAGAAGAGGCTCGACAAGTCATTGTTGCATGAGCAGAATGGAGGAGACAGGACATCACTCGAAGCAATAAGGCTCCTTTATAAGACAGTCAGAAATTTAGTAATTTCTGTAGAATGCCAAAGAAGGTCTGATCAACGGCAAGGATTTAAAGAGCAGAACAAAGTGAGTGAGGACAGGGTGGTAGGAATGAGCCCCCAAACTGAATATGTGATCTAGCAATGAAATCTGGATTGACCCTCCAATTCTGGGGCATGTTGCATGGACGCTGGAGATGACACCAGCTTGATAGCGACTATCCCAACAAGAGCAAAAAGGGTTCCCAGATTTGAAAACAGCAGTTTCACAAGTGCCATTGCCAGGAGGTACACCCAGGGCACAGCTAAGCCGGGGGAAGTCATGTGCTGGAACACAATGCCAAGACCCATTAAGTCTTCACTGCTTTGGACCTGGTCACCAGGTCAGCAGATCATTTTCGCAAATGATTGGCTGCTCCAGTCAACCATAGTTCCAACAAATAATTAACTTTTGAAGTTCTTCCGCTCAGACTACAGTTTTTAAATCTCAACTAGGTCAACATCCTATACTGTAAATGTTTCCTCTAAATATATCACAATATTGGTTAAGAAACAAATAATTACAGATACTTATCATTTAATCTGAGCATTTTATTTTAAATAAAATAAAAGGATTTTAATTTGTTTTCAAGAATATAGTAAACTGTTCTCTGTATTATATTTACTTCTACATAACATATAAAAGTAGATTTTATTTTAAATCAGACATTAATGGCACAAAACTCTTTGTTGCCCAATGCAAGCTATTTGGTTTTTATCTCCATAGGATGAAAATAAAAATAAAGGGATGGCCTCAATAATGTCAATAGCTGCCTTTTATTGTCCACATATTATGTGCCAGATGTATTATATTAATACTTTTCAAACATCTTTTCTAACCCTCATAATAATGCTTTAAAGTAGGTAATATCACCCCATTTATTATTTGAAGATACTGAGGTTCATAGAGGTTAAATGACTTGCCTAGAGCCCTATTACAGTAAGTGGTAGAGTTTACACTCAAAATAATCCCATCCTTCACAATCCTATACAATGTTCAATTGCTTGATTTTTAAGTTTCAAAACCTAAGACCGCACAGCACTCAGATATAGAATAAGTTTCAAAGAACTTTGGGGGTTTTTTTGTATGTGTGTGATTTTTGCATCTCTAAAAGCAACAGCTAACCTGCCTTGATGGTAAGCTCACTATAAGCAAAGATTGAATCTTATTTATCTTCATTTCTTCAGTATCTAGAACAGCGGCCAAAAGAGAATGAAAGAGGGAACAATGGGGAAAAGGACAACGGGAAGTAGAAATCCAAGCCTCTTAACTTGTACGAAGGGCTTGCCAGGCACCAGGCACCTTCTTACAAATGAGACACCTGAGTTCACTAAATCTTCACGGCAATGTGATGTGGCAGATATTAGTGTCCTGGTTTTATCCACAAGACAACTGAAGCATGGAGTTAAATATAACGTGACAGAGGCAAGATTAGAAGCCAGGGGCTTTGGCTCCAGGGCCCAAGCTCTTAACCATGGTGCCACACTTCCTTCCACCTCTGTGCCTGCAGAATGAAGGCAACATTTGCCACGAGATTCACATGACTTCATCCTCAGGTCTTTGTGAATAAGGTTTAAGTAGACAAAACAAACATGGATACACATACTAAAAATGGGCTAAATTCTACTCAATCTAGTCAAAGTCTACAATCTTACAAGCTACTCCTTTCAATCTAATCTTGCATGGTGTGTGGTGTTGGTTGCTTTTGCTTTTCTTCTTATGGGCTCTCATATCTAGAATTGGCATACACAGTTCATTGGTCCCAGCAGAGTGGGACAGAGATTGACTGAAAAAAGGGGTAAGACAAGCAAGGAAGAATGTTCTTAGGACCAGAGAGTTCAGTCCAGACCCAGATTTAGATTTTATATGAGGATTTCTAACAAAAGGCAATAGAATCACGACTCTGGTAAAGAGAACAGAGCATATCTAGGGCAAGTGGTACCAAAGAGTCATGCAGGAAGGTACATGTTCAAGAGCTGTGGTGGGGAAGGGGCAGGGTGAGGAGGAAGGAGTAGCCACACATGGATAAAGTCTACTAGGCTGCAGGGAATTCTGAGATGGGCTGTGAATTCTTGGAAGTGGGTCAGAACAGGACAGGGAGAAGGCCATTCCTAAGACCCCAAGGACCATGGACTTGAGAAGAGTGATGGGGGTGGGCAAGAAGGGATACTACCAAGGTCTAGCTGGTGGCAAAGGATGCTTAGGGATTAAGGCAGAGGTCTGGGTGCCAGCACAAAAATGTGAGCTTCTGCTCCTAACAGGATGATTACTCTGTGGCCCTGCCTGCTGTGGAAAAAAGGCAACCTACATAGCTCCGATTTAGGTTTGTATAAAAACTGGGTAGTGCTGAGCCTTACTGTAAAGTGACCAAAGCATCCAACTTCACAGTTGGGAAAGGCAAGGGAAATAAGGCTGTGACCCATACGGGGTGCATAATGGGGTCCATAATCACATTATCTAGAGTAATCAAGCATGAGATATAACAATATCTGCACAAACATTTGTATGCATACGCGTGTATGTGCACATGCCCCTAAGCCCAAGGGAAAAGGGAGAATGGGAAGGGCCCCGGTGGACAAGACTCTCCGGCAGGACTTGCTGTCTTCCTTCACCCTTTCTGATTGACCTGCTTGTATTCTTTTGTGGAAGAGCCACGTTTACGTGCTCCTTTCTCTTCCACTCTGCCTACATTCAACATAGTGAGCATGAATATTAATCAGGTGATTTCTCGTAATTAGTTTTCTCAGCACAGTGTTCACTTTCTTTTGGTTTTGATGGGTCAATAAAGTGGCAACTTATCCCAATCATAACATAAATGACTCTGCCAAAAGAAATCAATCCAGAAAAACCTATTGTTACCATAAAATGGCAGGCTTCTTTTTGAAAAGTTTTGCACGTATTGGAAGAACACCAGCTGACTGACTGACTTCCAAGGTCAATAATGAAAAATCACCAAAAATGGCATAAGAATGAATATAGCAAAAAATTACAATGCTGAAAAAGCTTATTTTGAAAGACGATCTTAGTACAAAGATGGTGTATGGAAATTGATCACAAATTTAGCTTTAATTTTTAAAATCACACAGACTCTCTCTCCTCTTGCTCTGTTTTTTCTCCTTATTTTATGCATAAAAATGCAACCAGCCTGAACTAAAGCAAATTGGTTTAATTCCCTGGAGGGAGCATGAACAAATTTTCCCAGCAACTTTCTACTAGAGACATTTGTGTGTGGGTATGTGGATGGAATGTGAAGCAGTCAGCTACATAAACCAGTAATCAAATGAAACATTATCCATTTCAAAATGCCCTAAAACAGCATTAGCATCACCAATTAAAACAATGGGCATGGGAGAAACCAAAATGGCAATACCCCCCAAAAAGTAGATATGTATGTGATATGTGTATATTGCAGGATGGAGGTAAGGTGGTGTAGAGGAAGCTCACAATCTGTGGGAAACTAATTCCCTTTTAAAGGCAAATCTGCAACCAGAGTGCCAGCAGGAGGTCTCTTTGGTGGAATAGAAGACAGGCATAAAGAGTACATTCAATAATTTCATTAAATTGAAATTTCAGCCGTTTACCTAAATTGCCCAACCATTAGACACTTGTAAAGGTGTTTGTATGTGCCCACATTGAGCCTGTTTTAAAATAACAGGTAAATAGAACAAGATGAGCAATAAAACCAAAGGGCCTTTTCCTCTTATATGGCTGGGACTTCTACTGAAACACTGGGTCTTCCATGGACCACCAAGGGGTAGTATGGTCATTCATTCATTCCCCATACACTTGTTCAACAAATACTGAGCACTTTACACAGCCCTTGACACTGAGGACTCAGTCAGAAGATATTCTCATAGACCTCAGAGACCTTCTGGGCCTACCTCAGAAGCAATTTGCCTTCCACATTCTATAACAGGACTGGTCACAGAGCAGGCCTTGCCACCATCACACCTCTGTGGCTTCCTGAAAGACAATTTCGACAACCCCTGGGTTACACTTTTGACCATGACCTGGAAAGGAGGGAACTAGCAACCTCCTTCACACAGGACCTGCATGTGGCCCAAAGGTTCGTTCATCTTGCACATCTGATGAGAAAACACATACCTACTGTCCTTCACTTCAGTCACTTTTCCTTCAGATGACTGAAAATCTAAACAAGGCCATGAGATAGGCCCATGTCAGCTCCTCTCAGATGGGGGAACCTCCAATTCACACAACAGATCTGCCCTCTTCTGCTCAGACGGACCCACCTTATGATTCTCACCACAGATCTGCACTCTCCTGTTCAGATGGACCCACCTTTCAACTCTTACCAAGATCTGCCCTCACCTGCTCAGATGAACCCACCTTCCTATTCTCACCAAGATTTCCATTCTACTGCTCAGATGGGCCCACCTTACAATTCTCACCACAGATCTGCCTTCTCCTGCTCAGATGGACCCACCTTCTAATTCTCACCGCAGATCTACCCTCTTCTGCTCAGACGGACCTACTTTCCAATTCTCACCACAGATCTGTCTTCTCCTGCTCAGATGGACCCACATTCTGATTCTCACCACAGATCTACCCTCTCCTGCTCAGATGGACCCACCTTCTGATTCTCACCATGAATCTGCCTCCTCCTGCTCTGATGGACCCACCTTCTGATTCTCACCAAGATCTGCGCTCTCTTGCTCAATGTGCTCACCTCCAATTCTCACCAAGATTTGCCCTCTCCTGCTCAGATGGGCCCACCTTCTGATTCTCACCATGGATCTGCCCTCTCCTGCTCAGATCTCATCCCAGATCTGCCCTTTTGGCTCAGTACAGAGTGTGGCTTTCACTACTTCCTAGAATGACATCAAGACTCCCACTGGCCCACGTGCCTTTTCAGATTTACCTGCCACTACACACCTGACTTAGGTTCTTGGCACATCTAATCATCCGTGCTCCTGAAGACAAGCTGACATCCTGCCTCTCTTCTTTGATTTTGTTATTACCTTCATCTCTTAGTTTTGCATTTTAAAAATTCTTTAGATATTTACTTTCTTAATTTATACTCGTGATATAATCACTGCTGAAAAAATGGTCAAATATAAGCAACAAATTAAATTGTACTATGACTGCTCCCAACTCCAGAGACTAACATGATATTAAAAACTTCAATTATAATTTAATTAAAAATATAAAATAAAAGTGAGTGTATCAATCTACTAAAATATGTAGATACTACAGTAACCTAATAAGGTTATAAAAATGTGTGTCATCTCTCTCATCTTCTGTTCTTCTCATCTCATCAGAAGTGTTGTTCAGAGATTCTTCTCCTATTTGAAAAACTGCTGACAGTGCCTGGTGGCCCCAGATCACTTGGTGGGGGGGAACAGAGGTGTGGCCAAGCCAGTGATTACCTGCACAGGAGTGATGATCTTGGTAGAAGCCGTCCCCACAGGTGGACACACACTGTCCATGCCACAACAGCAGGGGAGGGTGGCAGGTCGCACACTCCAGCCTGCTGGTACACGTGGAGCACTGAGGCTGACAGGCTAGCTCCAGATAAGGTTGGAGAAAGAAAAGGGGACACTGATTAGCTCAGAGGCACCATCCCCATGCCAGTGCCTACATAGTCCGCTCCTAACGCTGTGGGGTCACATACAACAGGAAGGCAGGAAAGTAATTTTAACACTCATCATTTCTATAGCACACAATTCACGCCAGGCACTGCTTGAAGTGCTTTGCATGTAACAATGCATTTAATCCTCACAACAACCCTATGAGGTAGATGTTATCAATCTCAATTTTGCAGAAAAGGAACAAGCTCAAGGGGGCTAAGTCACTTGTCCAAGGTCACAGGAAGCTGGCATTTAAAGCCAGGCAGTTGCGCTGAGGAGTCTGTTTTTTCTTCTTATCCAATAGCCCCCAATATCTTTTATCCCAACCTTTTGGGGCAAGAAGATCCCTTACCCCTTTTCCTCCACACTCTATGGCAGAGAGATAAAGAAATTTCAAAAAGGCTGATGATTCTATAACTCAGGAGAGAATGTAGGGAGAAGTGAATAATTACAAAAACAATAAAAGCAGCAAACCCATATTAAGCCCTGATAAATCCTAGACACGAGTCTAGGCACTTAACATGTATTGACACACTTAATCCCTACAACAACCCTCTGAAGAAGATACTAGGATTATCCTCACTTTACAGATGAGAATATTGAGGTATTTTACAGATGAGAATATCAAAAGGTTACTACAGCCAGGGTATGAACCTACACACTTTTTTTTATATTCTCACAGTCACAGCAAACTTATACACTCTTAAAAATGGGTAATTAATCTCATAAATCAGACATCAGAGAAACAGTAACTAAAATTTTACCTCAGCCAAGTCAAACTCTTCCAAGTAAGATCTCTTTTTCAGATGTAGAAGAATTCTGAAATGCATATGAGCCCACTCCAGATCGTCTGGTAATCCACAAGAGCCAAGTTCTATTCCCAATTATCAGTGTGATATTGAGCAAATTGGTTAATTTCTGTGGCCAATAGGTCCCCATTTGCAAAATTAGAAAGTTCTACTGAGTGATCTTAAAAGTCTACATCAATTCTCAATTTCTATCCTGGATTAACTGAGTATTTTAATAAATGAGACCAAGCATCCTGATGATATTACCATCCTTGAAAGTCTTCAAAAGTTAAAAAAATCCAGCTATGACTACCTAGCAACCACCACATCACCTTTCTCAATAAACACTGAAACACTTATAAAATGTTAGAAGAAAGAGACCTTCAGGTAAAGAGGCCAAGGAAACGTGGATGACATTACCACCTTCCACTGGTTTTAGATGTCATGTATCTAGAAAGTCCTGCATTCATGAACCTTCCTTGACAAAACTGAGCCTGTTTGAGAAGCACAACCTTTGATGAGTCTCTCTGTCCACCACACAATATCACCTCTGGGCTGTCCACCTGGAGCCATACCTAAGCAGAGACTGCCAGCTCGGTAAAATCCCAGATCACAACTGCGCACACAACTTCCATTCTGTAGTAACTTTGTGGGGTCTTGGCAAAGGTCACAGTGGTCTGGAGAGTGAGAGCAGGTCAAGCAGTCTGGGTGGCAAGGAGCTAAAATCAAGAACAAAGAAAAGAAGAATTCAGTAAAATCGATGCATGATTTCTCTGACGTTCTTCAGAATATGAAGCTATACAGAACAAGAAAAACAGAGAGCTGTGGGACTTAGATATGGAAAAGGCTCCCAAGCAGCAAACATATATTCCAGTGCAAGATTTCAAAGACATTTTCCTTGACTGAAATACAGCACTGCCTCTTGGAGCCCCAAACTGAAGATACTAGAAGAACAGCCTCATTAATGCATCTTCCTGCTGGAACACCTCCAGAAGCAGGGATGACTACCTCCATAATATATGATTTAAACAGATTCAATAATTTATGATATCTAAGGTGTTCTTCTTAAGCTCTGACATGCACAAACAGTTCAGACATAAAACCTACAATGTTTAAGAACAGTTATTTTTAGCTAAGAAAAAGATAGCCAGTTTCCTTCTCTTTCTCCAACATTCCAAGTCTCATTCTCAGTGACTGGGATTACCATTGAACTTAACGGCCATTGCCAGCAAAGGAATTTTTCAGCCTTTGAAGTTGTCAAGGACCTGATCTTCAATGTGGGGTATATAATAATATACTAAATGTTTGTTCTGGAACACCCAAACAGTCACTTTGGTGAAGGTAAGGTAAATAAAGTTGCTTTGCTTTTTACTTGATAAACTCTTCATATAGCACGGTAAGCCAAAGTAGGTTGAGTACAACAGGAACGACTGCCAATATGAAAGACTGTGGCCCATGAATGAAAACAATTAATTATGAAATATGAATGGAAGGAAATATTACTTCTCCAAGACAGACTAAGCTTGTAGGCAAATCACTGCTCCGCCAGAGCAACCCCAGGGCTTGCCAACAATTATTAACTGGAACTAATTCAGCCCCAGGTGATTTGGAGGCAGAATTGCAGAACAAGTAGATAAAATTTTTTTTTGGAAAAAATTAATGAATCTTTAGACTTTAAAAACCCATTTGAGAGCTCCAAAAGGAACCATTTGTTTAATAGCACACCTTTAAAAAATCCATAACAAACTTTGAGCAATTATTCTTATATTTTCAAAAATGGAAGACAGATTAGCCTCTACAAGTGTTAGAATATTATATTGTTTGGTTTCCGCAATAATTTTGGAAGATAGATAAGGCATATTTTATCAACAAGAAAATTAAGGTTTGGAAAGGGTCAATGACTTGCCCAAGGTCACATACTCATAATCAGTTGAATTTGGCAGTTACATGGACAAAGATTAATTAGCACCATTTGCTAGAAAAATTAGGAAGGAACAAACCAACATGGGTGATGTTGAAAAAGAAAAATGGCAAGCGAGGGGGAAAGAGAGAAACCATAAATATTGTGGCAGTAAATCTCAGTTGAAATAAATGGGACATGGACCCACCTGATGTGCAGTCTGGACAGCACTGTCCCTTCACCTCCACGGCCAGTGTGCCCACTGGACATGGTTGGCAAGAGGGCTCATAGCAAGTCACTTGAGCCCCCTGACACTCACACAACTTGCAAGGGCCATCTTCCCACATCTCTCCCTCCTACATGAAACAGTAAGGAATGGCATTGTCATCAGGACACCATGATTCAGAAGAGTCTGCAGCTGAAAAACTTATAATTTCCATAGGGACAAAGGGAAGGCAGCTAATCAGTGCCTTGCCAAACCTAACTCTGAAATAGGGCAACAGAGGAAGAGTCCCACATTTAAAAAACAGAATTTTTCCTTCTTTGTTTATAATCAATTTATTTTAACAGAGAGCACCAGCAGAAAGATTTTAGGCACACCCATAGATAAACTGTGAAAGTATTCTGGGACTATCAGAATATATAAGAAGCATTTAAAACTTGTTTCTCAACCTATTTCACCAAAAACATCAAGGGAGATTACTATGTACCTAGTGAACAGCAGGTATACTAAGTACTTTCTAAAAAACAGCGGGAAGCTTGGTTAAAACCCTGAATATCCTTATGGTTACTACAGTATGAATAACAGTAGAGTCACTGTGTTCTTGAAATTAAAGCTTTCGCAGGGCTACTTTTCATGGGCTATCCATGTGCCATAAGTTTTCTCACACTACAATATTCTTTTCAGTCAAGCACATTATGGTAATAAATGTTAGTGCTTCAATGGAGAATTCAAAGTGAATTGTAAGGAGCAACTCCTCTGTGCTCGCAGGAAAGAGACAAGCTTCTTACCAGTTGTACCTGAGTGATAAGGGAGGGAAAACAGGAGAGCAGATTTTAAAATAAAAATGTGGAAAATGTTTCCTGACCCCTTACTCTATAATCTCCAAAATTGTAAGATTGCGTGTGTAAACAAACTCGTTTGCATTTTCCCTTTAAAATAAACCACACAACATTGTTCTGTAAACAACCTACAGAGAATGAACTCAATGTTATTTGGGGAATGAACACTGGCAAACTCAAGAAGGTCTTTCTTCAGCGTTTGCAGTACATGAAATTCTACTGGTGGCTAAACTGAGTTTTCTAGGCCAGAAAAAAATCAGGAGAAAAAAATCTTGACAAGAAAAGAAAAGGATATATAAGGAGCTTGTCATTAGAGAAGTATTAATTACCAATTGCATAAAAAGTATGGATCAAAGTCCAAGTTACCATTAAGAGCCTTAATTCTTGGCCATAGCGCTATCAATTGTGGCTGTTAGAAACACTAAGGTACTGCATTTCCTCAAGATAATTCATGCAGATCATTACAAACAATTTTATACTGATCTATGCACAAGTTAAAAATCTGTACTTACTGGAACACGTTTAACTTCACCAGCATTTGAGGATATCTAGGAACAAAGATAAAAGTATTTATGAATATTTTTAAAAACACAAACAAGGTAACCTATTTATTTTTTACTTAGGAGTTACCCATTTTCCCCCAAGTAACATGCAAGTTCTCGTGTTATAAACAGAAACAAAATCTACCTTATCAAACTCATGAAAGGCATACCAATATGAGGCGAGGACAGCATCCTAGGAAGCATTTTTGATTTCTTACTTCCACCTTGTGCCAGACCACATGGGTTCAATTCCCCTTGATATAAAGGACTTCACAGTCAAGGAATCCAGGTGTATAAGGGCAAAACACAGTGACCAGGTCTGTGTAGTACCAGGGCATTATGGAGATTTGTACTTATTTAAAACAACTTGGTTTTCTTTAACTCTACTGGTTTTAATTTACCTCCAAAAATGGGTAGGAAAACTGATTCTATGATTGCAGAAATTCAACAAAGATGTCTAAATTATGGTATACCCCTATGAAACAATACCAACAGCAAAATAAAAATATCAACGCTGTTGGCTTTCTTGTGCCAGGCACTATTCTAAGTACCTTTCACACATCATCTCCACAGCCTGGGGGTAGGTTCTGTTGTTATCCCTGTTGTCTGTGGGGATTAAGTAACTTGCACAAGATCACATAGAAAGGGCGGGAACTGAACCTAGAGCCCACACTGTCAACCCTGTACAATTCTGCCTCTCTAGGATATGCAGAAACACCAGGGATCGACAGATGGAATTTACCCAAATCACAAAGAAAGTGTATAGGAATCAGCTGAGCAGTCAAAGCACTTAATTCCAGTTCTTATACAATGGACCCCCTTACCCACAGCTTCACTTTCCACAGTTGTTACCCATGGTCAACCATGGTAGGAAAATAGTAAATGGAAAATTTCAGAAATAAACAATTCATCACTTATAAACTGCAAGCTGTTCTGATTGGTGTGATACAATCTCACACAGTTCCGCCCTGTCCTGCCTGGGGCAAGGCCTCCCTTTATTCCGGTGTGTCCACATGCATGGCACTCAGCAGCACGGCACTCAGCAGCGTCTCAATGATAAGATCCACCACTGGAATCCAGCAGTGCTGTGTGCAAGTAACCCCTATTTTACTTAATAGTGCTCTAGAGTCCAAGAGGAGTGATGCTGGCAATTTGCATATGCCAAAAAGAAACGGTAAAGTGCTTCCTTAAGGTGAAGAGATGAAAGTTCTCAACTTAATAAGAAAAAATTTATAAGTTGAGGTTGCTAAGGTCTACGGTAAGAACAAATCTATCATTGAAACCAGGGAAAAAGAAAAAAGAAATGTGTGCCAGTGTGCTGTTGCACCTCAGACTACAAACGTTGCAGCCACAGCGTGTGACAAGTGCTCAGTTAAGGTGGAAAGGCATTACATTTGTGGGTGGAAAACATGAGCGGAAGCATGTTCCAATGGATGGCAATCAGGTTCAGTATTACCCACGAGCTCAGGCATCAAAGGGGTCTTGGAACATACCTCCTGGGGTGAGTTTGTGGGGGGGCTGCTGTCATCTTATTCTGACTAGTCAGTAAAGCAGTTGTATACATGATCGATTATCATGTTTTTAAAAACACAACGGATTTATCAACATTAAAATACACAGCATAAAAAATACAGACTACATAAATAGGGCAAATTTGAAGAGATAAATTTTTTACTTTGGGTAATGAAAAAGTACAGTCACAGGAAGAGATAAAACCGTAGCAAAAAGAGTTTTACCTCACATCTAATCCAACAAAATTCTGTCACGCAATTTGTTGAACACGCCAAACAGAGTTCTGCCTCAGAGCCTTCGTACTTGCTGATCTCCCTCCATCATGTGGCTCATTACCTCATCTTCCTCTAGGCTCTGCTCAAGTCCCTCCCCATGAGAGGACTTCCCTATGCAACTTGGGCAAAGGATACTCCACCCACCCACCTCCTGTCCTGCCCCACCACTCTCTAGCACCTTGCACTGCTTTGCTCTTCCAAGCAGTGCTCCTCAGCACCTGACATGTGTGTAGTGTCCTCTGTGTCCCATTCCATGAGCAGAAACTCTTATCTGTTGTGTTCATTTGTGTTCCTAGTGTCCAGCACACAATAGGTATACAAACATTCGCTGAACAGATGGATGGGTAAAAGATGTGAGAAGGTAAAGTCCCCATATTAGATTAATTTTGAATTATTTTCATAGTCTTCAGTCATTGGACTGATACTCACCAATGCTCCATTTTCTTCATAAACACAATACCCGTTCCTTAAAATGCATTCAGGACAGCACTTTCCATCTAAGTGAATTAATTCTTCACCCTGTAGAAATAAGGTTGCAGTGGCACATATCAAATTAACATCTCCAGGTGGCAGGGCTAAATTGCAAAGCAGCTGGGTTCCCTGACTGGAATGAGAAGCCTCAGCACACTGTTGGCTCTGGTCTGCTCCTGACTTTACTCCCCCCAGTGCTGCCTTCCTATGGAGAGTCTCATCCACACAGTTTCCCCTCTACATGCTTTTCCTTCCTGTTCTGATGAGACTTGTGCTCAGATCCCTCCATAATTTTCTATCCATGACCAGAAGCTCACATGAGTAAGAAGGATGGCAAGGGTAATGTTATAGACTTGCTTGGAAGGTTATGAGTTTCAGAAAAGGATTATGTTCTCTTAAACATACAACTTGTGACTTTGGTTTCATTAACAGTGCTGAAATCAAGCTAATATTTTCCCCTGAATACAAAATCAGACACATCCTTTTATACACAGACATAATCTTGGGCATAAATTCAGCAGTAGAAAACTAAATTTTACTCAATATTTTACTCACATCAAAAGTATTTTTTAAATTATAAGAAGAAAGAAATGCTACTCTTAAAAGGTAGATAACTTTCAAAGTTATACAACTTTCATTTCCCAATCTCAGTAATTTCATAACTATTATTTTATCATAAAATAGTAAATGCTTGTAAATTTTTAAAATAATTCTGAATGCTATACTTTAGAAAGTATAAGTCCATGGAAGTCCTACCACCCAAGGAATCTGATATTAAAAATATATTATCTGTTTACAATTTTTCATATGTATACCCTAGCATATAATCTATGTTAGTATTATACACTAACATATAATATCTATAGGCTAAAGTACATTCTTTGAATCACTTTCCACTTTCTAAAGTTAAATATACTTTCTAAAGAATGGTAATGTTTCTCTAAATATATAATTTGACGTCTACATTATATTTAAAAGTACAGAAACCGTGTTAAATGAAAAATCAATAATGTAAACTTGCATAAAGAAAATAGCAATATTTTATGTTTTAAAATAACGTACTAAAGTATATTATGAAAGCATTGGTTGTCTTTGGGTGCACTGGATGTCTTTGGTAACATTATGGATGGGCTTTTTAAGTCTCTTTTCTACTTTTCTTGAGTCTTCAAAATGAATTTTATTTATTTATTTGTTTGTTTGTTTGTTTATTTATTTATTTGAGTTGGAGTTTCACTCTCTCTCCTAGGCTGCAGTGCAATGGCACGCTCATGGCCACCGTAGCCTCTACCTGCTGGGCTCAGGTGATCCTTCCACCTCAGTCTTCCAAGTAGCTGGAACTACATGCACGCACTACCACACCCAGCTAATTTTTTTTTTCTTTTTTTTTCTTTCATATAGTATAGCTATAATATCTGTTCTGTCCAAGCTCGGATAATTTTTTGATTTATTATAGAGACGAGGTCTCACCAAGTTGCCCAGGCTGGTCTCGAACGCCTGGGCTCAGGCAATCCTCTCACCTCAGCCTCCCAAAATGCTGGGACTGCAGGCTTGAGCCACCAAGCCCAGCTAGTATGTATTATTTAAACAAGGGAAAATATGAACTTTTAAGAGAAACACAAAGACACATAACTGATTATAACTTTTTGGAAATTATATAGATTACTGTCCATAAAAATTTCATGTCAATCGAAGCCAACAGGGAGCAGCAGGTGCTGGAGAGAGCAGACAGATTTACATATAAATTGTTTTGCAGAAACAGGACAGATCAGCTGGTAGTGAAGGCATAACCCAGAAACTTTTAGACTTACTTCCAAAGCATATAAAGGGGTTTATATGCATGAAATCTGAGACACCTAAAATGTTTTGAAACAAGACAGGCTATATGTACTTCCAATAAAGACAAAATGCATGAGAGATTCTTGAGCGTCCTCTACAAAACATACAGACAAAACGGGAAAAGGATCTTCACCCAGGTAAGACCCAGAAGGCGGCTGTTCTCAAGTTTTAAAGGCCACTGTAAACAAGTGAGCCCTGTCTTGCTGAAGCAGGGTTCAGTCTCTGGAGGTGCGACGCTCCAAACAGATGTGCTATCTACAGCAGCAGCCTGGATGCCCAAGCCCAGTTAGTTCACTGCAGTGGGGAGCTTGCTCCAATTCACATCTGACTTCTGCTTTGAGCAAAACTGCTCTGTGAAACAAACTTATTCTTTTCAAGAGGATGCTGTAGAACAGGTCAGACTAAACCTGTTCCCCTCGTCCACCTAATCATACCTACATCTACCAACCAAGACCATGATACAACTAACATGCCTGCTGGAAAAGGAGACACTCTTGCAAGAGAATGTGCCTCTGCTGGAGAAGGGTCAGCACCTCACACTACTGCTCCTGCCCGCTTCTGAGCACTTTACTTCCACCCCTCCCACCCTGCCCATAGGCTACTTATGCTTTGGATATAAAGGCCAGGTCCTTCTCGATAAAGGTAATTTGACGTCTGCACCTGAATTCATGTTCAAAGACAACACAAAATATAGAAATATAAAAGTCATCATACTGTGCTCTTCTACCAATGACTTATTTAGGTTTCAGTGTTTAGGGACTTGGTTGGATATAGACAAAAGATCAGTCCATTTTTGTTACTTTTTTAACAAAGAAAAATTGTGTGCTGATTCCAACACTAGTCAGATCATTATTACATTGATGATCAATTGTGAAGCTGCACAATTTTGCCTTTTCTTCCAGAAGTTTACTTCTCTGCACCTTTCTGTGGAGGTGCACACACATACTTAATCCACCTGTGGTATCCAAGATTAGAAATCACATGACCTTGATAATTTAGAAAAGGAGGCAGGCAGAAAGCAAGGCAGAATTGAATTAAAACACCAACAGGGCACTTTCCCTGCTCCCGTGGCAGACAGTCACTTCCTCCAGGAGCCCCTAAAACATTTAGCTCACATTTCCACAATCGTAGGTGTCACTGTGTGCTACAATTTCTGTTTACATATCTGACCTCCCACAAGGCCTGGGAATTCTTAGGGTTAGACTGTGTCTTATGCGTCTTTTCTTCACCAGTGACTCAAGCCATGTAGAAGTTAGGAGTCAGTACACCCGGGCTTTACCAAAGTCTCAACCAGAGCTGGTACAGAAGTCTGGCTCACAAAGGGGCCTCAGGGATATTTTTCATCAGATTCCATTGGCTGAACTTTCACTGCTGGTCATGTTTCCAGTACCTTCAACAAAATGTGGGCAACAGGGAGGTAATATGGCAGAAGGTAATGTAGTTGGTTAAAGATCTGGGAAGAGGGTGCAAAGACACTCCTTATCTCATCAAAGCAGAGATGGGGAGGAGGGACTGGAAAGGGATGAGATGGTGTCATGGGTGACCTGGGGGATACTGAGGCATTCCCCTCTGGGACAGCTGCTCCTTATTTTTTCTAGGAACAGACAACAGGACCTGGTGTAGGCCACCACAGCCAGGTGTCACAACTGACAGCCGCGGACAGGCAGGCACACGGAAATGCACTAACACTCGGGATAACGCGTTAAAAGCTAATCTGTGACTGAGACTTCGATCAGCTCTGACTGAAAGCAGATGGTTAAAGGACCAACCCTACCAGAATCACCTCCTCCACATCTTTCATAAATTCTGGGGTATTATATAAATCAAATCCTTAGAAAATAGCCTAGGATCCTCGGGGGGACTGACAAGAGAGAGAAAAGGGCCCTGATTAGCTGTTCTTCTCATCTTCCCCCAGCCATTCTGACTCCCTTCACAGGAAGAAAAGAAATGAAAAGGTATGTGGGGGGAAATAAATCTGCAGAAAGCAAGACTCTCCACCTAAATACGTTTCAGCCACACCAAGACCTGCAAGTAAGAGACAAAGTGAAATATCACCCCACCACAACAGCCTCATTTGAAAGACCATTCCTCCTTAGGCTCAGTGTTAGGAGGAGCTGAGAAATGGGAGAGAAGAACTAAAACGACAAATGCTTTCACAACACCCAGGGCTTCAGCTCTTTCCAATTTCCCTCATCCACTCAAGCCCTGAGGGAAGTTGGTGGGGGCGGATGGGAGCGGTGAGGGAAAGAAGACAACTTTAAAGGCAATTTGTTTAGCAGTGGATCAAATTCAAGTTCAAAGAAAAAAAAAATTTTCCTACAAAATACAGTGCATCTATAGTCCAGACAGAGATTGCTTTGTTGGAAGCTTCTAGAAATTCTGCAGGCAGAAGTCAACAGACTTAATTGTTTAGGAAGCTCCCCTTGCTCTCTCTTAACAAAAAGTCAAAACATTTTATTTTCTATACAGGTCCACAGGAGCACCCCACAGGTTCTGGCTCCACTTTCTGCTAAATGCGGCCGGCAGGGCCTGCAGCAGAAGCCTGGCCAGCAGTGCACCTGTGGACGCGGCCTCACGGCCATGGTGAGCCGGGCAGTCACCAGGACCTAGCTCCAGCTGCACTGCCTGACAGGCTAATGTCCCACATCAAGCCTGGCCCTTTCAGGTCTCCAGCTTGAGACTAAAAGCTTCAGGGGGCTGCTTTAAGCAAGTCTGAACATACAGTGACATTCCCTTCACGCCACGGAATCTTTGTGCTGGAAATTCCCGTGAAATGTGAGCAGTCACTCTGGCCAGCCCGTAGCTGCCAAGGAAGGAAGGCACAGGTGTAGGCCCACCCATCCTGCTGGCCGAAATGCAAATGCCTGCACTTCTTACCTGGGCACACTCCACTTTGGCACACTCTCCAGTCTGGCAGGTCACTTGGCCATGGTCACACATGCAGAACTCACAGGCTGAGTCCTTCCACATTTCATCCTGGTACCGCACAACCCCATCATAAGAGCAGCTTCCAGTGGGGGACACACATTCTTCACAGCACTGTCCATGATGCCGAGCCCTGCTCTGACCCTGAGAAAACAGGGAGCGTTGGGTGAGGACAATTCTCTGGAGATGGTGAAGTCCCTGAGCCAGCAGGGCAGGGACCCACAATACCACTACTCTATACCGCTGCTTTCCCCCAGCTAATGGGGCAAGCTCCCTTCCACCTGGACCCTCCTTCCTAGGAAGCAGTTCGCTCACATCTCTGTGTAACATCAAACATTAGTAAACATATGATTCCCTCAAAGGGCACACAGGACTAAGAGGTGCATTCTTAAGTGACCCAGAATAAAACATAAAAAATCAAGTTATACACTCTCAAATACCTTTGCACATCTCAGCAGTGGGCAGGCCTGCTTGTGACATCTGACCTCACCCCGGTCACATACACATGTGGTGCAGGCATTTTCATTCCACTGCTCACCATGCTGAGTGAAGAAACAAAAAAATACCATGGAAAACCAAAAGTTCCATACGTCAAAGAAGAACACAGACACAGAAGACATCCACTCTTCTGTTTCATTTTTTAACTAAGCCACATTAAATGTACTCTTGAGAAAGGATAACATTTAGATAAAAACAGTCTCCAGGAAAACAGTCAATAAATGCCCAAAGGGGACTTTGAATTTCCCTTTGACTATGTTCATTCCACAGATGTGTTGAGGGCCAACTCTGTGCCAGGCACAGAGAAACCTTGTGAACACTGAGATGGACAGGAGGACCCCAGTGGTTGGCTAATCCATGGTTATTCTTTAGCTCTTCTGTGTCAGGAGACCCAGCTCTCACTGTCACATACTCATTTTCCCAGCTTCCCTTGTAGCTAGGGCACAGACATTGTCCCAATCCCACCGAGGGGACCTCAGGGTATATTTGCTAGAGTGATGGAGTTTCTTTCACATAAAAGAAGGAAAGTCCACTACCAGCCTTTAACAATGATGGTGCCTGGGGCTGGGGAGCCATCATGGAGGCATGTGGGGACACAATGAAAGGTAAATGCCAACATGCTGCAGGTGGTGGGGTGGAAAGGTCAGAAGAGCTCAGATCCTTGAAGTCATCACTGAATGGGATTGATTGGCCCGGCAGGGGACTCACCTCTGGACTTCCTGTTACATGACATAATAATTGTTATCATTTTATCCACTTTTAGAGTGGGATTCCTGTCACTTGCAGTCACAAATGCTATTACAGATATAAAGCCTGTCTCTGCCAAGAGAAATCAGCCTACCACAATCATCCAGTAAAAATATGATGCACGTCACACATGTGGTTACTGTGTCAGACAGCACAGACTGGACACACAAAAAAACTCTTCCTCATATTTTTCATATATATTTCATATATTTTCACTCATATTTCAAGTTAGCCATCTAGAATCTATGAGATACCCATACCCTAACAGTTGTCTATGTTCTACCAACAGTCATAATCCCAGTTTCTGTTTAGTCTTTTTTTTTTTTATTTTAAAGATGTGCGGTCCAATTCAGGATTAGGTATACAAATGGTCATTGTACAGGCAAAGTTTGGGCCTCCCTTTGGTCCCCACTCCACTTGGTTTGAGATCAGGTACACTTATTGATGTTATGTGCCACAGTGGTGGAATGTAAGAGAAGTGGTTGAGTGGTGTGTGTATGTGTGTGTGTGTTTGTGTGTGTATGAGAGAGAGTGTGTATGTGTGTTTGTGTGTGTCTTCTTTGCTTTTGAATAATGTAACCCTCTGTTGGCTCAGCTGGGCACTCCCAAGACAGAACATTCACTCACATACTCTTCATTTGTTCATTCATTCTATTTGTTGGCCTTATCTTCATTTGGTGCCTCCTATGGCACAGCTGTCTGGACTACCCAGATAGTACTTTTGACTAGTCAGGTCCCACCACCAACCGCCTCTTCCTCTTTTCCTCCCTCCCCAATGTCCCCTGGGTCTCCCCAAGTCTAAAGTAGGGCAGGTGTTAGAGGTTTGTCTCTGGATATCAGCGCATGAATCCAACCAAAGCCAAGAGACATTCCTAGCGCCCTAAAGCTAAGTGTCAACAGATGGAGACCAATGATAGCCCTTTTCCCTTCAAGATGTGTGAACAGTGAGTTCACCCAAGTTCGTGAACCCAATACTGCTGCCAGCACATTCCTTTATATTTCTAATTTCTTCATACAGATTTTCTGTGAAGAGAAGAAAAAAGCTGTTTATGTACTGACTTACTAACCCTGGCAAAGTGTCAGACATGAGGGTGGGAGGTGCGGGGCTGGGAGGGTGGAAGGCAGATGTGTGAAAACACGTCAAGACACCCCCACGGCCCATCAAAGGTTACCTCGTACACTCGACCAGCTGCAGAGCAGGGCCGTGCAGAGCACTGTGGGCAACATCTTCCAGGAACTCGGACGACTGTTTCATCCTTAATACCCAAAACAGGAACAATTCATGAAAAAGAGATATTAATAAAATCCACAAGAGTAGGAAAATTTCATTCATCGTCAGTTAAGTCATGTGCCTAAGCCTCCATGACAGCTGTTTCCTCTCATTTAGCACGTATGGGTCACCTGGGCTCTGATAAGAATGAGCAGTTCCAAAGTCAGTGTGACTCTTAAGGAACTCGCACATTCCTTTGGTCCTGTCCTCTTCTAAAACCAAGTGAAAGCACAAATAACAATAACAATAATAATAGTATCTGGTGTTTGCCAGACACTATTCTAAGTGCTCCACAGGATGCTATGAGTAGATGTTCTTATCCTTGCTTTATAAATGAGAATAATAAAGACCAGAGAGGTTGTGTAACTTGCCCAAGGTTACACAGCAGACCTGGTAATGGCTGGTAGTAGGACTTCAGAGCCCCATTCACACCAACACTTGAGAACTGTCCTAGTCCTGCTGAGTCACTTTTAAACTCAAAGGTGAGGGGGATCCTTATCTTGATAAGCGACTTCACTATTCTTCTGCATCTTTATATGAATGCATATATTTGTATATGTTCACTGGGAAGGTCCTTAACATGAAAAAGAAATCAATCATATCTCTAGACATCTGGGAAGAAGCCAGTGCAGAGAAAGGTGGTGACAGAGATTAAATGCCCAAGAGCCTCCTCCAACTGCCTTATCCCTACATTCTCACCTTTGCTGCTACCACCACCCCCAGAATATCAACCCATTTATCTCTGCTGCCCTAAAAAGAATTTGCACAGCAACAGCATCATTCCTGCCAGAGTCGGCTGTTCACTCAACCTATCACTACAGCCGTCTTCAATATCAGGAGCAGAATGTCAAACTACAGAGAGAGGAGGGAGGTGAGAACAAACCAAGTTTCCATGACTGAGTGGTAGGTTTCATGTAGACAGTACCTCCCAAACAGTCTTCCTTGCCTTCTGAGAAACAGAAAAATAAGACTGTATTATCACAGTTACTCTGGTACTCATTCTGCCAGAACAAGAAGGCCAATATACTTGGGAGGGAGGTCACATAACCTTCATTTTTCCTGTAAAGTCCCAGTCATACCTCAGTGGTTTTTTTAAAGCCAGTAATATACGATCAGTTGGATTCATGCATTAATATGTAACAGGGATTTATTTCAAATGCCTGAATGATTAGAATTAAATTGACAACTGTTTTCTCTGTTCTAGGTTATTTTATTTCTTCATTACTCTATATGCATGTATGCAATGTATTATGACCATTGATGTTTAACAGAATATGTGACAATCAGACTTGCATTGAAATCATTTAGTATTTCTTGACTTCAGACAAAACTCTTCAGCTTAACAAAATGTTAGTGACAAAGTAAAATAAAGGTATATCTTATGTCATACTATCCAGTAACCTTATTATAATAAACAAATAAACTAAGCCGTATGCTGTTTCAGACAGAGAAAAATGTCACAACTACTCCTGAATAGTCACAGAGCTAGTATCCACCTATCTCAACCAACATGAAGCAGAAAGCAGACCTAAGAACTGCAGCACAATCAACTCAGCAGGTGCAGGAGGAAATGCTTCTTGCATAGTAGCTGGTATGATGGAAATCATGATTTACAAATCTTATTGACAATTCCTAGTTATGCACTTTATTGATCAAAAGAGAATCTTTCTTCACAAATGTAAAGCAACCAAAACAAGAAGAAACAGCATCTAAAGAGAAACTATCCAGGAAACAAGAGAACTACACGATTGGTAGCCCTAGCCTTTCACCTCCCTCAGTATCTTTCCACATCTCATCAGAACCCACAATGTTGAAAAATAAAAAGGAGGGATGTATGTGTGTTAGGGAGGTGGAATGAGTGACGAAAGCCATAGGGAAGAGGATGCCACAATATAGAGGCCACAGAGAGATGGAAAGAGCCCCTGGGGTCACATCTCCCTGCTCCATGTATTGAGGATGTGGAGGGCTGGGCTGTGGAAACAGGAGATGTGGTCTCAGCCAGCAAAGCCACACCAGTGAATACCTGCCAGTGGGTGCTTGATTGAGAGAGCATGCTTCCCAGCATCTGGCTGTAGACCCATATGTCCTGGCAGCTTTCAAGCAGTGGGTCTGGACAGATTTCTATTGATCAAGGAAGAGTAAATAGAAAGGAAAAACCTTTCCTTTCTTGGGGAAAAACTCTGAAGAAAGATGTGGGAGAAGAAAAATATCTTTCCTTCTACCCATGCTAGGGACACGGATGGGGTCCCTATAACAAAAGACCAGTTAACAAGAGAAAAGCATATACATTTGTTTATTATAAAATTCACACCATATAGAAACCTTCATAAGGAAATAGAGACCCAAAGAAACAGTTAAACCTGGGCACCTTTTAATCATAAGCCTGATGCAGAATGGACGGTCGCGGAGAAATAGAATAGAGCAAAAGTGTAATCTCATGGTAACAAACTAGGGGAAACTTAGCAAGCCCACTTGTTCAGATTCTTCTGTGTCCCTGTGTCTTCGGAGAGAAAAATGCTTCTCTTGTGCAGGTACAGAGAGAGCACCTCTCACATGAAAGTCTTACAGACTGCTTCAGGGGGATATCTGAAAATCCTTCCTAAGTTTTATGACCTACTTCAAGGGAGAAGGGGTGGGAGAAGGTCAAAGTGACCTTTCTGCTACTGCTGCTTCCTCAAATTCCTTCTGAATAAAATATTTAATATGTCAAGATACTATATTATGGAGTAGCACGTCCTGAACCCCATCAAAGGGAAAAGAATAACATTCTGAAAAGTGAGCGAAAGAGTAGACTTCTGAACATTATTTACTACAGGATCTCAAAGAAATGTTTGAAAACCATTTTGCAAGTTCAGTAAGATGCTGAAATAGGCAATCTATCAAATAGAAGCAGGAAACAATGAAGAAGGAATAAACACTGGGATAAAAAAAGTAGATGAACCAATAACAGGAGAAATAAAGAAGACTTAAAAGAAAATTAAAGCAAACTTGTGAAATTAAAATCAATACTGGAGGTACTAAATATCAACTTAAAAAACTATCTCATAAGCAAACGAAAGACACAAAGTGAAAATGATGAGAGAGAACATGATTGATAAAGAGGCAGAAGAGAAAGAAGCAACCTAAGAGTCATAGGTGTTTGTGGAAAGATGAGAGTAATTGCAACAGATATGGTTAATTGAAGTCATATGAAGAAAACATTTCAAAAACTGGAATATGGTCTGAAAGAGCTACACAATATTCCAGGCAAAATATATGAAAAGATGCCTCACCTAGAAATATTCTGAAAGATGTTTGAGTTATAGTAAAGAAACATCCTACCATGAATGCAACAGAGAGGAATTAGATGCATATAAAAGAATAGAAAACAGACACACCTCAGACTTCACCTCTGTGGCAGAAAGGAGTCCATAGGGTCCGATGGGAAGAGATTATAGTTCCCTCCAAATTTTAGAACCTTCCAAATTGTCTTTCATGTATGAAGGCAAGAGAAAAACAATTCCCCAACACTTAGAGGCTCAGAAGACTTACCAATCATCTACCTCCTTGGAAAAATATCCAAAGGTGAAGGTCAGACTACTCAGATTAATCCATATTAGGAATGGAAAAATTGTGGTATAAAAAAAACTGGTGATAATGTCATCATCAAACAACTCTCATTAGACTGAACAGATCATTTTAGAGAGTCCACAAAAAGGTGGAAGGTCGTGGCTCTGTTCACAAGGTATATGGACAAAAGTTGAAAGCAGGTAATTTCAGTAGGAATGTATATTCCTCATTAAAAGAATAACCCCCTTTTTTAACATAGTGTCTCCTTTTGTGAGGGATTATCACTAATTTCTAAAATATGACTATAACTATGTAAACAATTATATCCACATTTCATATCAAAAGACTGGAATGAATTATGATCCCTCTCAAAATCTATCATGATCTTTTTGAATGGTAGAGATATGGGTGCTCATTTTTCTTTCTACTTGTCTGCCTCTTCCAAACTTTCCTGAAAGAGTAAAAAATTATTTTTGTAATTAAAAATAAACTTACATTAAAAATCATGAAAATTATTGCAGGTTTCAAGTTTTTCTAGAGTTCAAGGCCTGGAAATCCATTTCTACTGAAGAACTTGTATTTTCCTCATATTTGATGAAATAATACATCTAAAATACTTGAAATCATGCTTAATGATGTTAGCAAATATAATTATGATATTATTACACATAAATGTTGCATAATTCATCATTTTGGGAGGCAGCATAACATGATGGTTAAAAATATGAGTCAGGCACACCTAGTCGTCTGAGATTAAAATGTGGAACTGCCTGGGTTACAAGTGCTGACACTGTGAGTAAGTTAGTAACCCTTTCTGGATCTCAGTTTTATCAGCTATAGAATGAAAATGATAACAGTTTCTACTTCATAAGATTGTTATGAGAATCACAAAGCTCTTCAAATGGCTGACACATAGTAAGCATGCAGAATGTGGTAGTGATTGTGATGGTGGTAGTGGTGGCGAAGGTGGGGAGATATGTTCCAGTAATAGCACCAATTATATACCCCATTATATCATCAGAACAGCCAACATTTAATAGTGATATTAAATCAAGAAAAATGATTTTAAATGATCTGTCATGGCAAAAATATTATATAATGATACAAGATTAATTAAAATCAATCTAGTTCCAAGTCTTCAGAATGCTTACATATTAATTAGCTCTGTATGGTACCAAATTTCATATTTTTACATTAATTATGTATATCAATGCAAACTATAAGTGACTATTGCACATGAAGCTAGAGTTGATGGGTAACTTTTTTTTTTTTTTTTTGAGTTGGAGTCTCACTCTGTCTCCCAGACTGGAGTGCAGTGACCACTCCCGGCCACCACAGCCTTGACCTGCTGGGCTTCCGCCCCAGCCTTCCGAGTAGCCAGAATTACAGGCATGCGCTACCATGCCCGGCTGATTTTTTTATTTTATTGTAGAAATGAGGTCTCGCCAAATTGCCCAGGTGGGTCTCGAACCTGTGGGCTCAGGCAATCCACTCACCTTAGCCTCCCAAAGCACGGGATTACGGCTGAGCCACCGAACCCAGCTGATGTGTAACGTTTCAAAGACTAGAAATAGCACTTCCAATTATTCCAAAATCTGCTTTCCTAATATGCATTCTGTGCTTATGTTTTTGAAGATTTAAAGTAAGAGTTACCCAATGGGATGCTCCCTCCATTCCCACCCCCCTTGTTGTTATGGTAAAAACTGTTTAATTACCCTTCCTATACAAGGGGACTAAACCCCATAATAGACTTAATCAAAATGCCTCAACAATTTGGTGTTCTCCACATTTAAGAGCAATAGAGCAAGATATAATGCAACTTTACTGACCAGCTCACCTGTAATCTTTTCTTTTTTTTTAAACTAAAATTTTATTTCACAGAGGTAGAGAGCAGAATAGTGGTTACCAGACACTGGGGAGGGAAGTGAGGGGATTGGAAGAGGTTTTCAATAGGTACAAACTTACATTTAGACAGGAAGAATAAATTCTGATGTTTTGTTACACAGTAAGGTGACTATAGTGAATAACAACATAGTGTAGATTTTTTTTTAATTTTAAAGATGTGGGGTACAGTTCAGTGTTAGGTGTACAAATGTTCATTATGCAGTTACCCTTGTTGATGAGGTGCCCCCCTCCAGCAGATTCCCACTATTGTCAATCCCGCACCCCCCTACTAAGCCCCCGGGCAGTTTCCCACTACTGCCAAAACTTTTCTTACAGTATTACAATAATTGATCAAGGTCCGCATATGACTGAGAACATGTGATACTTGGTTCTTTGTTTCTGTGATAGATCACTCAGTATTACAGCCTCGAAGTCCATCCAAGTTGCTGCCAGGTTCATAATTTTGTCCTTGATAGCTGCGTTGTTTGCGGCATACTTATAAAACAGAAAAAACAAAGATTTGCCACAGTAGTGAGGGGAGCGGGAACACCAGTGCTCTGGGCATACCAGTTGGTTTTCAGTTTCCTAGCCCAATAAATAATGAATGGATCTGATGTTTATAATGGAACCACTTTCCTTACTAAGCAGAGGTACTTTCTCTAATACTTTATGCCTAGCACAGAATAAAGTAGTATGTATACACATAAGCAACAAACTGCAGTCTCTTTACCTAAATTTCTATCTTTAATGAACCCTTTTTGCTAGTTTACCAGTTCTCCCCTCAAAGCTACCCTACTCTGGCTCTCATTGTATGAGTTGAGTACCTACCCACTTGATTCTCCTGGGTATGTTTCTGATCTTTCTTTTGGATAACAACTCATTCTTCTCTGACATGAGGCAGTGTTATACAGAGGCCAAGATCATGAGATTTGGAGGAAAGTAGTCAAAATCCAGGTCCTCACTCTGCCCCTTCCTGGTGAACTTGACTTGTTTTACCTGCAGTTCCCTCATCTGTAAGATGAATCTAGTGAGTGAAGATCTTACAGAGTTTGTGGAGATTGAAATAGATAATACATGCAAACTATTTAATAGAGTATTTTCAAATTGTAAGCACTCAAAAATGTTACCTGTTTCTAGTGTTGCTAATTGGATCTTCTGTCAATCAAATACCAAAGATGAATTTTTTTCTTAGAAATCCTTGTGTAAGTGCTTTGTTTCTCCCTGTTCCATTTAAACTGGCATCAGCCACACTAGAACTTTATTTTCTGTTTTCTTGGATATTGTCACTTGGGCTTCAGAAAGCAGATACATTTGTAGGTAAAATTTAAATTTTACCTAGCCCTGACCTGCTCTGAGCCTGGCTTGCTCCCATTCTTTGGAGCTCCTACATACCTAGTGACTATGGATGCCAGGGTTACCACATGTCTCCAAAAAGAATTGTCTGGCTACCTGATACTTCAGCCTTTCCCAGGAGAAAGTTGTTTTTTTTTTTCTGTTTCATAGACTTTTGTATCTCTAGGACATACCAGCTCCCTATCTGGATCTGCACCTAATTTTAGTATATTGGATTGTCATTATTTTTATCTCTAACATCTCTGCTTGTGAGTTTGTAAATAGAGTCACACAGAAATTCCCTGAATCTTATCAATTTGCTCCCACTTAGACGTAAAAACTTATTTCATGTAGGAATGATATCAAATCATACAATTCGTTTTCTCAATGTATCCCAACATATGGCAGCTTCATTTGACAAAACATTACTAATCATCTATTATATGCTAGTCCTGCATAATCATAGTTCCTGACCTCTCATTTTACACTCTAATAGGGGAAATTTATCTTAAATTATTAATCCCAAACTTTGGTCAAAAAATGAATAAAATAGCGCAAAATATAATATACTATGTAACTAATTTTATTATGTTCAAATAAAGTTGATTTACCAGTAGATATTGCTACTTTCTAAGAATGCTTGGTTGTTTTAATAAGAACTTGGGAGAAATCTGTTCAATGACTTTTTTTAATCAAAGAAATATGTGAAAGAACAAACCTGTAGCTTTCATCATAATTCTGGATGAGAAATTCTTGTACATGGTTGACATTTGATAAATCTACTTTAAATGAATGCATGTATCTATATCTATTCTTTAATTGGAAAGAAAGGAACTTTTTGAACAAGAGCTCAACTCTGGAGCTCAGCACGAGGCCCATTTTGATGTAGTCTCACAATTTACTAGAAAATGTTCACATTTTACCTCACATTTATGGAGTGTTTGATCCAGAAACAATTTAGTATATTTAAGAGTCTCCTTCCAGTACCTTTGGCTTTTTTCCCAGCTTCAATCAAAGCAACAGTTTTATTATCAAATGGCTCCTTTCTGTCCCTTTGATGTAGCTTTAGCTTGTTAAATGCAGGCTCAGTTCATTCCTTTCTATCAAACTTTTTCTAAGCTAAAGGTAGACAGTATTTTTAGAGCCTACTCTAACTCTTCCAACTTGCCTTATAGAATCTCATAATTGCAAGCAGACATTTAGGTGAGAATCAGCATGGAGAAGGGGACTGTAAGTGTCGATCAAAGTCCATCACATTGATTCTGGAATCTGATCAGAGTGAACTGGTTGCTTGCTACATTTCCATTTTCTCAGCTGGAAATGAAATGAAGTACACACGCCCATCAAAACCCCTCAGTGCCATTAAGCCTTCAGAAAATTACCTGTAGCTTCTCTCTACAAACTTTCAGAAATCCACATCATTTTTACCTGAATATTGATTGCTAAGAATAGTATATTCTATACTATATTACAAAGGTAATTTTCAGTTAATAGTTAAGACTGCCCACATTCTCTTTTTACTTTACTTTTACTGTTTACATTTATCTGTTTACTTTATTAATAGCAATATCTATATTTGAAAAAAGTCTAATAATAAATTACTTAACTATAGTTGGCAAATAAAAACATATCTGCCATGGCAGAAGCCGTTCACTTACCCAAATATGCTTTGACTCTAGGTAAATTTTAGAAGAGACTATTGTTTCTTTAATTGTTGGGACCCACATCAGATCTTAATCTCTCTATGAGAAGAAACCAAGTCTGAATTTTTCTTACTGGATCTCTAGAATTCTCATAATAAGCTGCTTAATTGTTGCTCAATAAATATTTGTAGAATGAATGAAATGATGATTAAATAAACAAGTGAACAAATTAATTCTTAAGGAATGATTTTTATTTCTTGACCCAAACCTTCCCCAAGCCCAGAAACATGAAATCTGGAGCCAGCTTGTTCAATAACACTACTTTCCTAAGATTCCGTTTTGTTTTGCATCTAAAAGTCTTTCCTTAATTTCCATTTGTTTAAAATCTTTGATCTCATGCTTATTTTAATCCTTTTGTTGCTGAAGTCTGGTTCTCTCCTCCTCACCTCGTACACTGAAATGGTAGCTTTGGCTCTTTTCTCAATTCTTGATCATCTGATTCCTCTCTGAGGTGCATTGAAATCTCAAAATTAGCCAGCAGGGAAATACAAGAAGCTGGGTATTAAAGGCTTCCAGTGACAGTCTCCTTGAGGATTTCCTCAAGTATTCTTCCCCCCATCCACCATAGACAAAAGCTATTAGGCAAACAAACACAACCTCAGTTTTGCATCATGGGAAATAACAGAATTTACTACAGGTTCTAGATGTCTATCTTACTCTGATCTTCCAGAAAACTCTCAGTGATTCATTTGACAGAGAAAACTGATGCCTTAATTACATCAGATTAGGATCTAGTTCTGTGTCCTTGATGAATAATATTAAAAATGTAAGTATCTTCATGCATATTTCAAAGCATTATAAATATAGCAACTCAATTTCTCTTCTTCTTAATTTGAGGAGAGATTGTGAGATCTTTCCAAAGAGGTGTCAAAAAGTTATCATAAGTTTTCGGATCAAGTCTGAGCAAGTCACATCAAGAATGCAGACTCAGAGCAGTGGTTTATTTCTATCACTTTCAATACCCCCCAATAAAAGGACAATACATAAACAAACCCATTACATTAGAGAGAATGGTTCATTCAAAGATAAGAGACTTTTAACACATTTCTGAAAGATAGAAACAGAGTAAACACCTGTTGATAGATTAAAAATAGCAATGCAAGTCCAGTCTCAGTGGCCCATGCCCATAATCCCAACAATTTGGTAGTCCAAGGCGAGAGGATCACTACTCCCAGGAGTTCAAGATCAGCCTGGCAACATAACAAGATGTCATCTCTACAAAAAATTCAAAAAATTATCTAGACATGGTGGTTCATGCCTGTAGGCCTAGCTACCTGGGAGGCTGAGGCAGAAGGATTGCCTGAGTCCAGGAGGTGAGCTGTGATCATGTCACTGCACTCCAGCCTGGGCAACAGACTGAGACCCTGACCCAAAAAATAAGTTAAAATAAATAAATAAATCGAAATAGATATGCAAAATATGCAGAGAAGATTGACAAAAAAGGGGAGAGTTTATCCTTCAAGGACGACTCCAAAGAGGCTCCAGACTTAGACTGGCAAATACAAAGGACAGAAACAAATACAAAGAGAAAAAAGGAACATGATATTGGCACCTTCAGAACTAGTGTCTTAAGCCTGAAATCTTCATTTCCCTCTCTCAAAGCAGCCCAGGTTTTATCCTGGCAAACATCTGAGAACTGCAAGTAAATTTATCAAACTACTATGGATATGAAGGACTGATGGGACAGTTTCCAAAACTCCAGGAAAGCCCTTCCCATTCTGACATGTTAGAGGCCCCATTCTGAAAACAGGCTTCTCTCCTGCTTCGCATCATGAAGCCTGCCATTGATAAGCCCTTTCCAGACACAGAGCTCACAATAATATTTCCCATTCATTAAAAAGATCTGGTGGGAAAACATCCTGCACACACAATGCCAAGAGAGAAACGCAGACTAGCTTTCTTCAAGTTCAACAAAGTTTTGATCCTTAGACCTGAATGAACAGCTAAAGATCACCAGGCATATAACAACAAACAATAGACTTAAAAAAAAACTCCAAGAAAATAAGCAGAACAGGCTCCTCATACACTTTTAACTTTTTTAAAATCAATCTGTAAGCATGTATGAAATACTTCTTGTGGTTGCAGGATGTAATTAAATGCTATAACCCTGAGAATGTGAAGTAAAGGTAGAGTTATCATGAGGAGGAGAATGGAGGAAGTATTGGCAAATACAACATCAAGCACTATTAGCACCATCTTTCAGGGTGGCAGAGGGTGTCAAGAGGTACTGCTTAAACTTGATGAAATAAGAGTATATTACTTAAAGGCATAAATGCAGTTATTAGAAAAACCATATCAAAAATTATGATAAGAGGAGTGGAAAGAGAGTAAGGGTAAGCTAAATTCTGTTATTTTAAGTCTAAGTAAATAGACAAATCAGTAAGTCAAATAATATAAGAGTAAATTGCTAGGAAAGATAAGTATATAAAATATTTATATTCATTTCCTCTGGAAAAAAATGGAACAGGGGATGTTGAAGGTATACAGGGGAGCATTGTTTTTCTACTCTAATAACCTATTCTGTTTTATTTCTTTTTAAAATATTGTACATAAATTACTTTAATTAAAAATATGAAATCCAGAGATTAGTGGAAAAGAAAATTCTTTTCTCTGATTGGTGGTGAGATTTTCAGTGCTTAGATGTTACATATCATAACTTATTGAATTGGTTTCTCAATTGGTGCGGGCATCATTGGGTTGATTTCAAAGTCCTTAAGGACATGAAAAGATCAGATTCATCTGCCTCAGAAATCCTCTGTCAAAATCCCACACCTGTTGTCCCAGAGTAGTTATGTGTGACTTGAGGTGAAGAGTTACCACCTTGCACAGTCAGGAATGGAAAAAACATAGGCAAAACCTCACTGTCTCTTCTCCTTGGCACTGTCCACTACTCTTTCTCCTCAGTTCCTCTTGCCTTTGATCTTCCATGTTTCTCATCCTTTCCTGACATAAGATTGTGGAATCCTTTATTCTAATTTCACATCCCATCTTGGCTTGTCTGAAGATCCATCTCTGGTTTAATAGCTCATTTCCAATTTCTACTTATTCCCTGCTTTTGGCATTTTGGGTTCCAAACAGCTTTGATGACCCTGTCATCATCATCAAAACCTATATACCACAGAATAAGACTTCCAAAGACCAAATCATTTCTACCTGATACCATACAATCTGAACAAGTTACAGTGACACACCCTGATGTTCATGAATTAATATAACTCTGGTAGTTATAAATCCAATGATTCAGATTAAGGAAATATCACATAGCCAGGAACCTGGGCAATTTAAATTCATAGCATTCATCATTCTCTGAAGGGTGTTTTAAAGGCTCATCTCCATTTATACTATAACCTACATACATTTTCTCTGGGACTTCCTGTTAAATATTTAAATGTTAGCTCATTTTTATGAATTAACTAAATTGATGTTATAAAATACTACAAATTATACTTCATCACTTAATCCTTACTGCACACATTATAATGTATCTCAAAATTTATTTCTTTTGTATTGAACTTTATACAACAGAGAGTACTCAGAACAAGAGACAGAGACATCAAGATCATAATAATACTGGGCAGAGCATTTACCAAGGAAAATGGCACAAAATAAAGTTTTATTAAATATGTTAGTATTTAACTGGTAATTGCCTCATATTGCTCAAAACAAAGCACAACACAGCCTTCCTTTTGAAAACTAAAAAAAAAAATCCCTATATAATAATCTACTAGATAAATGCACTGATTTTTTTCATAGGAGACAACAAAATTCAACCATTATTTTAGGAAGTTTTTCCAAGGATTACAATAGCAAGTGGACCTCAGGGATACTGGAGTTAGGATAACGCACGCTAGATTCCTTCTCTACTCTTCACTAGTTTCAAGAAATTGAGAAAGATTCATTAATCTTTTTGAGCCTTTTTCTCCCAGACATCCAAATGGGAATAAACTAGTCAGAGTTTTTGTTTACAAACAACAGAGTCTAACTCAGACTAACTTAAACAGAGATAAAATGTTCTTGAAAGTTGTTGGATTGCTCAAAGTCTGGAGAGTAGCCACGCTCTAGCCTCATAAAGTCATCAGAAATCTGGGAGGTAAGATAACACACAGCAACATTCCACTTAGGACAGCAACTCTGGGCCTGCACCACAGAGATCTCAGATGCAGGGAATCAGTTCAGACAAATTTCCTGCATCTTTGATTCATTACCCAGACTGGAATGTCTTTTTGATCTTGCCCTCCACTTAACTTGGACATCCCTGAAAATAAATAATAAATAAATAATAAATAATATTTTTATAGCACTTACCACATAACTGACACTTTTTTGAAGCTCACATACAGAATAATCCTCAAAACACATGAGGGTATTCGTGGGGTTTTTTTTGTTTGTTTGTTTGTTTTGTTTTTTGAGTTGGAGTCTCACTCTGTCACCCAGGCTGGAGTGCAGTGGCCGCTCCCAGCCACTGCAGCCTCGATATGCTGGGCTCCGGCGATCCTTCCGCCTCAGCCTTCCAATTAGCTGGAATTACAGGTGCGCGTTAGCATACCCGACTAATTTTTTGATTTATTGTAGAGATGAGGTCTCGCTTGCCCAGGCGGGTCTCGAACCCGTGGGCTCAGGCAATCCACTCACCTCAGCCTCCCAAGGCGCTGGATTACAGGCTGAGCCACCGAGCCCGGCTGGGTATTCGTTTTTATCAGTTAACTGACTAATGTGGTTCATCCTATGATTAGTCCCATTATACAGATTAGGAAACCAAAGCACAGAGATGTTAAGTGATTTGCCAAAACTGATGATTGAATTGAGTTCTAATGCTAGAATTCAAACCTGTTCTTTACACTAATCTGTGTGTCTTCTTTGGTGATATTATTATACCATCCCACAGATTATCAGAGTGCCTGGCACGTAGTGTCGCTCAATAATTTTGTGATGTTATTTTCCCCTCAGAGCTTTGTGAAACTGAGATAATTGATCATCCAATATTTTATAATGGTTTGCTAAAGTATTTGTATTTCAAAAGTACAGACTGGGTTCCTATATTGTGAGAGGGTACAGTCTCTCCTTGGTAGAAGACACATTGGTGTTTGCAGATCAAAATTCCACAGACAATGAGAAGACACAGTGATAAGAAAATCAAGAGCACCTTAACATAGTGCTTCCCTTCTGCTTCACAACATAGAACTCAGAGAAAATGACAGAAAATAACAGCTGTCCCAGGCCCCACCTGGCCTTTCCTGAGAAGAAGTCAGTACCTCAGAACACCTACGACCCGTACATGGCAAATTAGTTCGACCAACAAGCAGTAACCGTCTACCTTAGAGAATGACTCAAATATCAATAATTAATATTTATGATTATGTTTTAATAAAATACTCCATCTATTCTTTTTAAAAAAATCACCAAAAGATTGCTAACCATACTCCTCAAAACTTCTGCTTGTCTCATAGGCATAGATTTTCAAATTCATGCAGGCAGTGTTTTTTAAATTATATTATATAATAGGCCTCTACCATTAACATAGAGGTTTAAAAAAACCACTTAATTAGTGCTGATGCACTGGGATGTTGCTCTCTGATGAGTGTCTATCTCTGCCTTCTGGGAGACATCTTCACACTTGTAGATGGAGGACACTGTAGTGCAGAAAATGTTGTATGGAAAATGCTAATTTACATCAAGTAGTCTTTTCTCTTTCTCTCCTTACCTCTACACCCCCACAATACTAAGCTATTTATTTTTCTGCAAACATACTATACTTTCTTCACCCCTGGTCTTTGCATAATCATAAAGCCAGAAGAACCCTGTTTCTCTTCTAGGAAACATAATCTGATCAGTGAAAGCAAAATGGAGGATTCTTGGCAATCCACATCTTTTTTTGGACACTTGGGCAACCAGAGCTATCTGGAAAATGGTCACACATGAGAACCTAGCTCCACTGAGATTCTGGCACAATCCTCCCACATCTCCCTGCTAAACATTTAAGGATCTTTGGAACTGCGGAGTCTTTTCCATGACTGAATGAATTAAGGTCCAGGAAAATTAAGCCATACAATAGAACAAATTTTTAAGAGGATAAATGAGACTATTGCATGCCAAAATCAAATTATTTTATTAACAATGTCAAAGACCAAAAAAAAAAGCTTGATGGCTTAAAAATAAATCCCTTCCATTAGTTGGGATATTTTAGGCAAAATATTTAGTTGACTTCTTTCAAAAGCTTCCCTTCATGAAAAAACAGTGTGAAACCAGTGGAGTAAATAACTATTTGTTAAATCTTGAGTTCTTTGGAACACTAAAGGAGAGGGAAGATAAATATACAATATGAAGTCAACCATGTTCTGAGTCCTAAAATCACCCAAAAATGCAAATGAAAATCCAAGTGTCCTCCTAAGCGAAAAGTACTGCTTTATTACAGCTTCAAATGACTGCAGCACAATACCAATTAAAGTAGTACGCGTTAGAGGGTTATTTATAATGCATCAAGACATATTCTCTGGACTGGTCAGTTTTTCAAAGTAAAGCTTGCATTATTTGACTGTTCTTGGAGCATTTTGGAGCTATATGTATGCCTCACAAAAACAGATCACAGGAAGAGCTGCTCAGAGAAAGCCATCCAGAGTCTCTAACTTTCTGTCATAGGTGGGTCCACCAGTGGACGGTCATGTGACAATCACAGTCATCTGGAAGGCAAGTTCATGCTCCACCTCTAAGTGCCAAAAGGGAAACTGTTACTTAGTATGAAAAAGATGAGAACAAACAATATTAATTTTGTGCATTGCATGATTATTATTTATTGTTATTCCTTTTCTTGTAGCATTCATAGGTGATTTCAGAAATTCGACTCAGATTGTTTTTTGAAAAAAACATTACTTTAGGAAGAAAAAAATATATCAATAATGTCAAGAAACATTCTAAACTCGGGACCACCTCCAAGTTCACTGTCAGAGTTCCCAATCATGTTCAAAATCCTCCCTCCTGCAGTCACAGCCTCGCTTCTCCCACTCTGCCGTGGGGTCCTCCTTCCTGGAGGGACCTTGTTCCTAGACATATTCACACCCTGAGCCAGGCATAGTGCTGCTCCTACCAGGGCCTCTGTCCTAATGAGAGTGCAAGTGCCGCCCCCACCCCGGAATGTGAAGCAGTTTAGCACCCAAGAAAAGCTAGAAATATGATCCAGAAGTAGTTCCCAAGGAATTAGTTTCTATTCCTCATTCCCCTACCCTCTCTCAATGTATTTAAAAGTAGGTCATCTCATGATCCTATACCTCAAAAACCCAAGATAATCTGTCAGAAACCTCCTTACACTGATAAAGGACTTTGGCTAAGTCTCAGGTATAAAATAAACATGCAAAAGACAGTTGCATTCTTATACACCAATAATAAACAAACAGAAACCCAAATAAAAAGCACAATCCCACTCACAATCGCCACACACACACAAAAATGAAATACCTTGGCATCTTCCTAACCAGAGAAGTCAAAGACTTTTACAATGAAAACTACAAAACACTGCTCAAAGAAATCAAAGATGGCAAGAACAAATGGAAAAATATCCCATGCTCATGGATAGGAAAAATCAACATTGATACCATCCTACACAAGGTAATCTACAAATTTAATGCAATGCCTATTAAATTGCAAGCAGCATTCTTCTCAGGCCAGGAAATGACATTACTGGAATTCATATGGAAACATAAATGATCACAAATAGCCAAAACAATCCTCAGCAAAAAAAAAAAGCAGGAGTTATCACACTCTCAGACTTTAAACTTTATTATAAAGTTTAATTGGTATTGGTGTAAGAACAGGCATATAGACCAATGGAACAGGACAGAGATTCTGGAAGCAAAACCTCAATTTCTCAATCAACTCATCCTTGACAAAGCCTCCACCACCAACCACTGGGGAAAGGAGAACCTATTCAGTAAATGGTGCTGGGAAAACTGGCTGACCACATGCAGAAGATTAAAACAAGACCCCTACCTATCACCATACATGAAAATCAACTCTAAATGGATCAAAGACCTAAATGTAAAACCTCAAACTATAAGAACCTTAGGAAATGCAGGAGACACTCTTATGAAAATTGGAACTGGCAGCCAGTTTCTGATCAAAACCCCAAGTGCCCATGCCATAAGAGATAAGATAGACAAGT
>CAUYQG010133749.1:0-13869 GCA_963574415.1 Tarsius wallacei | reverse complement strand
GGGGATAATACTGGGATGCCTATTCAGGCGGTAGAGTTGCTGGGTCAGTAGTGGGGTGCTTTGCTACCACGTGGGAGCACTGGGCTCGATTCCTATCCCAATCAATTCAGTCACCTGTTTTGTTCATCTGATTGATTTATCCTTTAATTCTAGGATTTATGACTATTCAGTTAACAAAATCAATTGACCAAATACTTTAGGTTCTTTCGATTTGGTTCCCCTTCCTTTACCAAGTCACTTAGAGGAGCCGGGAACGTTGCGCTGTAGCTCTGGGACTCGGGAGCGACCTCGCCGGTCAACCCAGGAGAGAGCGCAGCACCCCGGGGAGGAGGATGCAGTGTGTGGTGGGAATGTCCCTCCTGTTCTCGGAGACCTGCCCCGACGTTCGTATCCCCGAGGGATACGTTTTTCTCTGTGACCTACGTGGGTTCCGCGCCGGAGCCTAGGACTCAGGTGAAGGGTAAACTGCTGCAGGCCCATCTTCCTACTACCCTAAGGCCAGAGGACGACCTGGATTCAGTGGGCCAGCAAAAGCCACACTATTTTCCATCAGGCTTTTGTCCATGAGAATTGAGGCTGCCCTACCCTACATTCTTTAATCAAAGACATTCCTATAGGTTTTGCTGCTGTTTGAATTTCTACTGCTGTTTGAATTTCTACTGAAAGCCAAAACGAGTCATTTCGGACACTTGAAAGCAGATTCTCGCATGATAGCACAAAGCCTCACTGTCGGGGAACCGCACCCTGGTCTCCCGCGTGACAGGCGGGGATACTCACCACTATACTAACGAGGACGGCTCCTAGGAGGCACGTGGTATATTCTCTTAGTATACTTTATCAGTGTGTTAAATGCCCCTAAGGTTACGTTTTATTTAATGTCATTTGCTTAATTCGAAAGAAGTTTCTACTTTTTTAAAAGGGAAACTAAAAGCCTTACTCCATAAGTGACTTTTTTTCTCCTACAACAAATTAGTACCCACTCGACCTTTGAAGAGAAAGGGGGCGTCAGGAAGCCGCGATCAGTCCACTCCAGGGCTGAATTTCTTGGTCAGCCCTCTCTCCCAGAATACCAATGAGAAAGAACTGGCAGAGTCTGCTGCTAGAGACATCAGCTGTACTGGGAAGATGATCAGTCCAGGGAACAAAGAGATGTTTGAATGAGCGTGCAATGAATGAATTCCGCAGTGTTTAGACAAACCGTTCCCCCCAAAATAAGTAACTTATTTCAGAACTCCAGGAGGCAGAAAAGCTATTAGCTGTACATTCATTCATTCTCAGCCTCTAGGCAGGCCAGGCCTGGTTGCTGAGGTTGAGACATTTTAGCTGAGGGCCTGCAAGAGAAAGCTCTTTACTTCAGAAGGGAAACAGTGGCCCGGCCTGGTGCTATGTGCCCTGGCTTATTCCGGAACTACCTTGTCTGGGCTCCTCCAATCTTCTCTCCCACCCCTCAGCAGCCTCAGACCAACCTATCTACCCACCCCCAAGAGATGGCAGTATAGCTCTAACACAGGCTATGAAAGCACAGCATCACACAGGCAAGCTTCCAATATCATTCACCCCTTTTAAATTGATCTTTTTAGAGAGGTTCAAGCGCAGGGGAGCTTGTATATGCAATACAAATTTTATACATATACTTAAACATATCCACTTATGTTTGGTAGCTTAGTTTGAGTATCTTTAAAAGTAGAACAGACCTTAAAGTAATGATTTAAGTAGACATTGTGAAGTGGAAAAATGCTTGTGACCCCATATTGAGTACAAAAAAAAAGAAATGCAAGCTATAGAACAAAATCTATAGAATCATACAAACTGTATATATAAAAGTCTGTAGCATCAACTACCTATATGTCCTTGATAGATGTAGTCATTTCCTCTATCTGGGCCACAGCTTTCTCAATTTTAAAATGAAAAGATTGGACTACATTGTTTCTAAGGATTTTCTAGGTTAAAAGTCTCTGATTTCAAACGTTAAAGAATGTACTCATTCCACAAATATTTACTGAGTACTTCATCATGTACCAGGCACTGACCTAGGCTCTGAGTATATGCTAGTGAACAAGACCAGACAGAGGCCTCTCTTGGAACTCACATTCTAATGGGAGGGAGGGGAGTCAGGCAAAAAAAACAATTAAACAAGCAAATGTAGTACATCAGTTCATAATAAGTACAATGGAGAACAATAAAGCAGGAAAGGAAGGTTAGTACATGGTAGGAGAGTGAGTTACAGCGCATGCTCAAGGAGACCTCACTGATAAGGCGACATTTGAGTAGACACTAAAGGACATAATAAGGCACGATGTGGATAGCTGTAATGAAGAACATTCCAGAAGCAGGAAATGACATAGGCTCTGGACCGAAGTATAGTTGGTATGTTCAAGAAGGGCAAGAGTGACCCAGAGTAAGCAAGGAACAGCAGGAGATAAGGTCAGGAAGAGCATGAGAAGCAAGATTGTGTAGTGTCCTGTATAACATTGCAGAGACTTTAGCTTTTACTCTAAGTGCAAGAGGAAGCTATGGTTTTGAGCAAATAGGTGACAAATAAATGACATGCATTTTTAAAGATCATGATGGCTGTTATGGTGAGACTAGACTGTAGGATGGCAAGGTGAGTGCAGGGAGACCAGTCAGGAAGCCATTGCAGTAATCCAAGTGAGAGAAAATGCACCAGGGTGGTAGGAGTAGGGTACTGAGAAGCAGTTTGACTGCTGAATGTATTTTGAATGTAGACGCAGGATTTACTGAGGTTTTGTATATTAGAGGAGTCCCTATCCTGGGTCTGGAGGCTAAAGGGCAGATGGAGCCTCCTTAGCCTCCTTAGAAATCTATTGAAACTATCCAACAAAGAAAGCTGCTAAATTCTGAATGCAAGAAAAATGTTGCACAATGATCTGATATCCCAGGAAAATGAAATCTCTTTAAGGGCACTCATTAAACCCCCAAAGAAGCCATCAGCCATGTTTCTAACCTGCCTGGGATGGCTTCTCTGAGGTCACATCCTGTGGTAACTACACTGTGAGAACAGCAGAATAGGAAGTCAGCAATCTCACTGACTCATCTGGAGTTTGACTTTCTGAGGACCTGTGTTGTGAAATAAATGAGTGTTTTTATTTGTCACAGGAGGAAAGAAGTTTCCACAGGAACACAAGTTCATTGAAAGAAGAGTATTTAGTTATAAAAAGAGAGGCACTCACCCTATATTCCAAACCCCCAATTCTCCTCTCCCCCACATCCTATTCATTACTACTTTTCCAAGATTCTTCTCATTGAAGAGAAACAGACCCCAGATAGTTCAGTTAATAGCCCAACCCATACAGCCTTGGAAAGGTAAATAGAATGTTGTCACAATATTTTATTATAAAAATAATGCATAATATTTATAGCAAAAGAAAGAAAGAAAATATAAACCATAAATAAATCCATCACCCTGAAACAATTATTTTTAATATGTTGGCATAGGTTAGTCTATTTTATCATTTCTGAAATCATATCTACTTACATAATTCTTATATAACCTGTAACATAGGCATTTCCCATGTTGCTGCACTCTCATGATTACAGTAATTTTATTAACTTTATAGGCTGTGTGGACATGTAACAGAAGAATCTTAATATTGAGAAGTGCCCAGGCACAGAAAGTACGTCAGTCATCTGGGGCCATATTGTTTGTGGCTTTCAGGACGGGGGCTTTAGGACTCAAATAGATGACTCTGGAAGAGTCCTTCCACTTTGAAACTGCAACATCCCTTTATCCTCCCCAGGTGGAATTTGGGCCAGAAGACATCAGATCCTTGCCTCTCTAGTTTTTTTCCCAAATCTCAGGACAAGACAATGGAGAGTAAATGCATTTCTGGTAGTCAGATTCTGTTTCTTTCTCATGAGCTTCTAAGTGTATGAGAAGTAGATAGGTGATTGTGTTCTCAGCCTAGAGAGAGCAGAAACAAGGAGTGGTGATCTACAGAGAGAGCACAGAAAAAAGATGTTAAAGAAAAAAACTGAGTCACAATAAAATTTTAAAGAATTTATTTAAGCAAGAAGCAATTCATGAATTGGGGAATACCAGGAAAAAGGTTTAGTGTTCCAATGACAAAATGTCACAGACAAATATTTATTGGCAAAATGTGGAAACAAAATAGAGACATTTGATTTGTCTGCAGTTTCAGAGTTGTTTTTTAGAAGGCTATCTTATTGGAAAGTCCTTAGTCACATGATTATGTTAGTTGGCAGCGTATGATTGGCTGGGGTTGTCTTATTTCTAACATAAGCATTTACCAAAAATGATCCAAGTTAAGTTTTGCCGATGTTTATAGTTATGACCCGGGTGAAGTTTCACTTATGTTTGCAGTTTAGTGAAGTTAAGGCTATTTCTAAGGCCTAAATGGTTTTGCTTGCTCAGGAATTTTTCTGGCCCGGTCTCCATTTTAACTTTGCTTTGACAATCCCCCTTTTTCTGGTTATTCACTCAGCAAACTGAGAGTGTGACCACATTGCCTAACATTACTCTTAGTTATCACTGTTGACGTAGTCTTTGGAAGGAAGTGTCAGGTAGATGTTTTTATCATCATCAGTAGGTCCACCATAGTTCAGAGTCATGTAGCTGCAATCGTCAGTTATATAGTCATTGCTGGCTTTTTCAGGCTGTCTGTTCCTTTGATGTACAAATGTCTGCTAGAAAGCATTTAAAACCCTTAAGAAATTACAATGCACCAGGGAGGCAAATACAATAATTTTAAGGAAAATAACAGCCAAGGGTTGAAAAATTCTTTTGAGCAAAGATTCTCAGAAGGCAAGATTTAAACAACTGAACAAATTAATGGAGGAGGCAGTGCTTATGTAATAAAAAGCTCATTATTGCTCTTTAAAGTCTTTTAAATTTGAGGCAGCAATTTCTAATTTATTAACATAGAAACAACATTTTTTTATCTGTGTTAAACAAAAATTATAGGAGGCTATTGTTTTGAACTAAGCTCCTACACTAGACCAGACTAAAAATCAAAATGGAATCACCTATGCTAAAGCCAAGTCACCAAACAGAAACTAAATTGTTATCTGGTCTTTGGAGAAATCAGAAGACAGAGAGAACAGCCTTATTTCCCTAACAGGCCAGGTTTATTCAGCACAATAATAAAGTTCCTTCTGCTTTAAACCTTACACACACACACACACACACACACACACACACACACACAAACCTGAAGTAATCTAATGTTAACCAATATGTTATTTCTCTATTGTTTCCGTGTTCCTGCCTTTCACAACTTTGAAATGACCAGTCCACTTTTTGTTCTTTGAGTCTGCTTTCTTCAAACCTTTTTCTGTCTATAAAGCCAATCTCCTCTGCTCAACTCATTGAAACACGTATTCTATTTTAAGGAATCAAGTGTTGCCCAGTTCTAGAATCATCATAAAGCCAATTGAGATCTTTAAACAAAAAATGTTGTAATTTATCTTTTGACATCAATATGAACAAAAGCTTCTCCTTGTTAAGCAGTTAAAGTATCAAGAACTTCTATTTTGGAGTGCTATTGCAGCTAAATTGTTCATTTCAGATTGTATTGCTTGAAAGGAATTCAAGGCATTGTTCTATGAAAACAAAAGAAAAAGTTAATATTGGGAGCATATTATTATCTTGGTTTTTTAAGTGCAGAGGGCAGCTAGTCGAAATAATTTCTAGACTTGAGTTTGAAGCAAGTATAGATGGTAGAATGAAGATGACAGTTGCTACTTGATGAACTTTCCTGGTTTGCAATTTGAATATCTTGGTTACATCACTGAGTATTCTGGTAAACTCTCTGAGTGACACTGCAGAAGGCAAGAAGATTGCCTTTACATGTTCTGCTGTAGTGATTTCTCTGAAATCTAAAGTCAATCTGTTTCAGTTTGCAGGGTTTGGGAAAGGGCAGTTTTAGTTTTTAGTGAAACTAAAAAATTCAGGAGTCAATCCAGTATATAAGGAGATAATAAAGCCTCAAAGACAATGAACAGGACTAGAATTTGACAATAGGTGCACTTTAGTTTTCTATCAAAATACAATCTTTTTTATTCTGGTGAAAAATATTTTTATTTTCCATTTTTACCAAAAATTACAAGCTAATTTTTTTTGCAAAATAAGCCTAGTTTCATTAAACTTGATCTTATTATTTATATAACTATATTAAGAACAGTAATTCTATGTATATTTTTAAATGTATTTTAGTCAGAGCTTTGATGATATTCAAGAGACCTTATTGACTTTGCATCAGTCTACCTCAGTTTTTAAAAACTATCTGGTAATAAGAAATCTCAGATTAGACTTTTATAAACCTCTCTAGACTAAGAAGTGAAGCCAAAGACTTGCCCAATTATGTCCTTGTTACAAGGAGAACAGAGTCTTATAGAACCTATGTAAATAGCCACATTGAAAATAAGAATACCTAATAAGAGTTTCCCAATTCTAGAACAATCAGATAGGGAGAAAAAGATAAATGTTCCATTTTTGTTTTAGTAGCTTATCTTATTTGGAAATTATCTAGAAAAACTATCATTTAATTTACCTTAGTCTAGTTTAAGTGGCAAGCATAACATTAAACAAAACTACCTGTCATCTCAAGGTATGTTTTTTGCTGGCAAATTTTGTAAGAGATTACATGAGCTTAGTTGACAAGTAAAACTAGGTATAATATCTATTTTCATTAAATCATCAATATCCTTATTTATTAAAGATCACTTAAGTCATATGAACTTGGAAAGCATTTTGGTTAAGTTCTTTCTTTTCTGAGAAAATACTTAATTTACACAAATGCTTATTTTTCACTAAGCCAATTAAATAGAGTTTTTTTAATATTTTTTCTAATACCATCCGAGGGTAGAACAATATTACATATAAATAGCATACACATATGTAGGCATACATAAACATACAGAAAGATACAATCAGAAATTCATGACTTTTGTTCTGAAATTGTTACCATGTGCCAGGTACAATAATATAACACTCACTAGTTAGATCCAAGTTGTATTTCTGGGATTTAAAGTTAGCAGTTCAGATAGCTAAAACTTTTTTTTTTTTTTTTTTTTGAGATGGAGTCTCACTCTGTTGTTCAGACTGGAATGCAATGGCACACTCACGGCCACCACAGCCTTGTGCTGGATTCAGATGATCCTTCTGCCTCAGCCTTCCAAGTAGCTGGAACTACAGGCATGTGCCACCAAGCCTAGCTAATTTTTTTTTTTAATTGCAGAGACGAGGTCTCACCAAGTTGCCCAAGCTTTTTATTAATATTCTTGGAAAAGACTTTTAAGAATTTTCACTTGCCAGTTTATTTCGAAAAAGTTTCTCTTTATGTTTTTCTTTCTGATAATTCATTGCCCTGAAGCCTGCATTTTAAAGATTTACATATCTCAAAGACACAGAAAAAGAGTGTTAAGTTTTCTCCAAGAATGAGTTTTAGGACATTTTCCCCTATTATCAGTAGTCAATCTTATTGAGAGATGGACTAAATTTTAGATAAGTGGCTAAGGAGACATCCGGTCTAATTGCTCTATTTTCTTTTTGGCCTTAGATGGTTTCTTTTATAATAGCTCATGTGTGCAATGCCAAGAGTTAAATTTACTTGTTATGATATTCCTGGCTCATTTGAGAACCTAATTTTTTAGAGGATGTTAGCATCAAATACGTTCAGGTAAAAAAAAAAAACAAGGAATCGAAGAGCCTAGTAAGTTTAGAATAATTTCTAATTTGCACACTGTAGAGATTTCTTTAGAGAGATTATTTTTAAAATAATTTATTTGAAAGCCTCCTTATACCAAGGAAAAATGGATCTCATTGTTCCTGAAGCATTCAGGATCCTATTACCCACCCACCCCCACCCCCCAATCCATGCTGCCCTTAAATGAACACTTTTTTCTGGATTAAAACATTCTCACTATGGCCACAGTAACTTTAAAGCATCTTTGGTAAGGTACACCTATTTATCTAGAAAGGCACAGGTTCTGAGTCCATAATATGGGAACATAAAATTTGCTGGTGGTTTGGAAGGAGGAGGTCCAGATTCTGTAGATTTTGACAAACCCATAATATCCTATCCTTCTGAAATTTACCTACCTGAGGTCTTCAACTAAACCCCAGTCCAGTTCCTTTTGAACAGTTCAACCTGTCGAATACTAATATCCCGATTTTGACCCTTTGATCCCAATCTGGAAATCAGTCCTTATCTAGGAACTGTACACTATACTGGACAAAGTTCACTTCCTGTAGAACACAAAGTTTAATCTCTCAAACACCCAGTTTGACCTCTGCATCCAATTAGAAGTAAAATTCCTCAAATAAATTCAGATAGCTAGGACACAGATTGCAGAGCCTGATATCTGAGAGGAACTTACCCAGTGACCCACAAATGTATTGAGAAAGTTATGGGCTGGGTGCTGTGGCTCTCACCTGTAATCCCAGCACTTTGGGAGGCCGAGACGAGAGGATTGCCTGAGCCCAGGGGTTTGAGAACAGCCCGGGCAACTTGACGAGACCTCATCTCTACAATAAATGAAAAAACTTAGCCAGGCATGGTGACACACGCCTGTGATTCCAGCTACTTGGAAGGCTGAGGCGGAAGGATCGCCTGAACCCAGCAGGTTGAGGCTGCAGTGGCCATGAGCGTGCCACTACACTCCAGCCAGGGTGATAGAGAAAGACTCCAACTCAAAAAAGAAAGAAAGAAAGAAAGAAAGCGATGAGCATACTGACTCAGTAGGTATCTATACCTGGTTACTCATTGCACTTGGGAATCTTCAGGGGGAGTCTACTTCAGATATTACTTCTGACACCAAATGTTAAAGAAAAATCTGAGGCACAATATAATTTTAGAGTTTATTTAAGTAAGAAGCAATTGGGGAACTAAAAGAGGTTTAGTATTCCAATGACAAAATGTCAGAGGCAAATATTCATTAGGAAAATGTGGAAGCAAAATACAAAAATGTGATTGGTTTACAGTTACAACATAATTGTCTGTTGTGGAAGGTATCCAGTTGGAATGTTCCCAGTCACATGATTAGTTAACTGCATATGACTGGCTGGGGTTAAGTCTTATTTCTAACATAAGCATGTACCAAATATGACCAAAGTTAAGTTTTGCCAATGTTTGTAGTTACGACCCAATTTGAATTTCACTTATGTTTGCAGTTTAAGTGAAGTCAAGGCTATTTCTAAGGTCTATGTGATTTTGTTTGCTCAGAAATTTTTCAAGCTCAGTCTCCATTTCAATTTTGTTTTAATAAAGGTGAGAAAAGAGAAAGCAAGGGAGAAGAAAAAGGAGAGAACTGAGATCACTCACCTGAGTTTTGGCATCCTTGTCAGGATCAGTAGGATTGGCTGTGGGTAAAAAGGAAAAAGATCAGCCACAGCCCTGCTAGAGAAGAAGGCCTACCCAAGTTGCTAGGTTGCAAAACCAAAGCCAGGCTAAAGATAAGGACTACAGACCCCAACATAGTCCTGGAAGACCAAGAACTGAGTAAATGTGGCTTCATTTACCCATGCTTGGGGTATCCCAGACACAGCCTTCCTCAGTGGCCACAAGGTACAGGGAAGCAGTCCTTTCTGCCTCATTATTTTCAGAGAATTGCTAAGGTTTCCTAGAAGCAACAAGGTAGCTTTGGGGAACTGAGGTATTGGGGAAGGGATGGGGGGATGTTCGGTATTAGGGTGAAGTAAAGCCAAGATGTCTGCTGGGCAATGAATTCAGGGAGTGAAGACTAAGGGCCATTTCCACATTGTCCAAATGTAGTGCATCTTTGTTGAACTTTGAAGAATCTGGTACTCTATGACATTAAAAAAAAAGGCAAAAGTGAAAATGAGAAAGAGAGGAGAGAAAGAAAAATGGGAGAAGGAAGAGAGGAAGGCACAAAGGAAGGCAGACAGTACTGTTTCTTTCTCTGACTAATGTCCAAAACACACCAAATTCCCTCAAGTTTCTGCTATAATCTCACTTTGCAAGTGTGAGAAGCAGCCTCGGTATCTGCAAAGCAGCATTTCTTAGGAAGTTGGGGCAGAGTCTGAGACAGTGCATCCAGTCTCTGTCCTCATTCCCTGGACACACAGAGTCTTTATTTGCAATGCCCCCAATTCTGCAGAAAACCATATTCTGAATTCCTGTTCTAATACATTCCTCAACAATCCCAGCAACCTAGCTATGCCTTTCGGGACAGCATCATACCTTGTGCCTGGCTATAAATGCCTTGTGAAATGTGTTTATGCCAGTGTAGACAGAACAACACATCAAGTTGTGTTTGGACTTTTTCAGATCTGGTTGACCCTGGTGTGGCCCCAGACCATATCCCTATTGGGACTAGTCAATGCACAAGCGAACCTTGCTCAGAGTACAGCTGGATGAGTGATATTTAGCTCAAGCTCTAAAACCTGCTAGCTCTCCTCTGAGTCACACTCCAGGCATCTGAAGTGCAGTCTCTTAGCGTCACTTTTTCCTGCCTATTTCTATCATGGAAGGCCCTAGAGACAGTTCCAGTTCCTTTGTGCTCTAACTTTAACCACAGTCAGGAAGTTACCTGGAATCCTCCTGTGCCTTTTACACACCTGGGGGGAGGATGGCCACTGGCTCTCAGAACATCACACCTAGGAGGGCTTAGAGGTCATCCTGGCCACCCACTCATTTCTTCAGTGAGGTGACTAAACCCAGTGAAGGTGAATGACTTACTCCAGATTCTATTGTGTGATTGTGGAGAAACAGGCTAGAATTCAATATCTGCACAAGTTGATAGACATCAAGCCAAGTTTTGCCCACAGAGCAAAGCCCACTAGTGTCCCTAGTGCCCCATAATCTTCTCAAGCCCAAATCTCTTCTTAATGTTCCACAGAGAGCTAAGCCTGGTCACCCCCAATCCATCACTCCACAAAGACAGATTCCCCAACACATTTAGGGTGTTGCTCCTAGGCTTCCTTCTCCTTCCCCTTGGACTCTTACTCCTAAATCCTATTAGCCTCAGCCTTGCAAGTCTTAACCCCTATCCTTTGCCAGTTCTACCAAAACCCCACAGAAAGACCCAAATATCTCTGATTTCTCTTCTGGAAATATCCCCAAATTTCTGGTCCCAGAAATTCAGACAGAGTCCTCCCCTGTCTATCTGGGAACAGTTTTCTCTCGTCTCCGTGAGGTCCTCTTCAGGTCCAGGAGTTAGACTCAGAACTGACCAAGTGATTTGAGCCTCTGACTTGCCCTTTTTCTTTCTCTCCTGGCTCTCAGCTGAACTCAGACAAGCCACTTCTTGCTGGTACCAGTCCATCTGGCAGCACTGGGTGGGGCATCACTGAATCCCCAGAGGAAATGCTATACTCACATGACTCCCCAGGGAGGATGAGGTAGGAGGGGCACATGGGAGGTTAGTAGGACTAGGGGGTGGGGCCTGAATCCTCAGGACAGAGGACCAGGGATAGGACTGGGTTAGGACCAACAGAACCTCCCTCTCACAAATGCCCTGTCTTCTCCCACTCCCCAGCTCTCCCGCACAGGACGTCTGTCTTAGACTTCCTTTGCCTTGTAAAATCACACTTCTTTCTCTCATATGTTTCTCTCTCTATTTATTTATGACTAGTCACCGAGGTCCTGGCTATGAACCAATTGCAGAGTGCTTTTTGGGGTATTAGTAGTTAGTATTTTCTCTTTCTCAGTGACTTACACATCTTCTTACTTCTTTCTCAACCTCCCTTCAAGCCACAACCATTCTCATTCCATGCCCTGGCCTGTACCTAGAGTGATCTCTTGCCCAGTTAACAGCTAACCTCACATACCACCTCCCCCACAGTATAGCAATTCATACTTATGTGCCGTTACTCTCTGTTGGGCACTAGTGTAAGAGCTCCAATCTCACTCATTTTCACAACAATCCTGTGAGGTGGATCCTATTAGAGCCCCCATTTTCCACATGAGGAAACTGAGGCAGAAAAAGGTGAGTAACTCACCAAGGCCACATGGCTGGTGAGCTGTGAAGCTGAGACTTGAATCCAGGCAGGCTGGCCCCACCAGGTGTGCTTCCATCACTACACTACAGCACGGCCCCGTGAAACATTCTCCAACTGCCCCAGTCTGTGCTGGGCTGTGGAGCCTCTTCTGAACCCCAAGTGCAGCCTGTCCATTTCCCTGTATTGCTCTTATCAGATCTTATGATCTATGTGAACTTCTGTCTTCCCCAAAGTGCTGAGAACCCCCCATCAGGGCTTCCTCATCTTGATGCCACCCAGTGTCATTGCCAGACACAGAAACAACTGTATTCAAGTCTTACTGAGTAAGTGAACTAGTAAGTGAATGAATGTACAACGTGTGGGTCTATATCTGAGTGCTTGTCTTGCACAAAGATAGGGATTCTGGCAATGTCCGAGACTGGGGCCTTGATCTAGTGGTGAATGATAAGAAGAGCAACCAAGAGGAGCTACAAACCTGAAATCCACTTTTGCCTGCGGTAGATCAAGCCTACTATGACAGTAACAATCACTGCGACAGCAATCCCGGTGACCACAGCCACGATGATCACCATCAGCGAAGAGTTGCTCAAGCTGGACTCTAGGAAGACAGACCTCAGGACAGGCAGTCCTCTCCCTGTCCCACCTCCACCCTCCCACCATCCTCTAGGCCAGGCACGTCATGCAGAGCTGAATCACTGTGTTTGGGGTGCTCATGGTACAATCCTCATGACACCCTAAACTCACCTAGCAGGGTTTTTGTGGCTGGGCTTGTGCCTCCCCCATACCCAGTTTCTTCACCAGACTAATAAAGGTACACTGGTGAGTGTGTGGGGGCAGAGGGAGCCTTCAGTGAGGGTGTGGTGGGTGGGCCTGAAGCCTCCCCTAGCTGGAGCCATCTCTCTCTGTGGAGCTCAGCCTCGAACTGCTTAGGTCTTCTGGAGTGAGTGGCCGGAACATGAGCCATGAGAAGAAGCGAGGCAAACCCGAGCCCTTAGGAATGTCCAGAAGCTCAGGGAAGCTTTGCACCTCTGAGGGAGCTCTGCTTCGTTGCTGTCTTTAGTGGGGGGCCTGCATGTCAGAGTGGGATGACAGCCTTGTCACCTCTCATCTGGAAGCTGAGGGCTCTGTGCTCTGGTTCATACTCCTTCCCACTAGCTAATCCTTAACCAGGCCTCCACACCGCTTCTCCTTGTGCCAGTGCTCAATTTTGCCGCTGTGGCATTTCTCAGATCTCCATGAAGGCGCGGGTGACCTCAGCCCTTATTCAACTCTCTCTTCCCCTCCTGCATCTCGGCAGAGTACCCACCCATACCTTGGACAGTGATGGTCACAGGCTGGGATGAGTGCTGCGTGTATCCTATGCTTCCTGTGCAGTGGTAATCACCACTGTGGCTGCGGTTTGCTTGTAGGATGGAGAAGTTGGAATCCAAACGGGAAAACTTCTTGGATTTTCCATTTTGGTAGAATGTGACCTTGACCAGAGTCTTGTCCTTCCAGCTATGGCACCTCAACGGGATGGTTTCCCCCTCCTGGAACTTCAGGTGAGGAGTCTGAAGCAGCAACCACCCTGAAAGACACAAATAGACCACAGGACCAGGAGGTCTTTGCTCAACTCTGAGACTCAGACCATCCTTACTGGTGGGACATGACGTGCAGAGGGAACAACATAAGGCTGAAATCAGACTGTTCTGTACTCTAATTCTGGCTCCATCATTTATGAGATCTGTACACTTTCCTCATTCTTGAAAATGGGCATGGATAATGCCATGTTATCTAAAATAATTTCTGGCATCACAGGCCACCATGGGAAGAACACAAGCAACCTCAAGAATCCAGTCTGACTGAGGAGATGACATGTGAGGAGGACACAGCAGAGACATATGTCTTTGGGGACAGTAGAAAGTCATGAGCTTAGAACAAATGTTACC
>CAUYQG010133748.1:0-20177 GCA_963574415.1 Tarsius wallacei | reverse complement strand
GCACACGCTACCACGCCCGGCTGATTTTTTGATTTTTTTTATTGTAGAGATGAGGTCTCGCTTGCCCAGGCGGGTCTCGAACCCGCAGGCTCAGGCAATCCACTCACCTCAGCCTCCCAAAGGCGCAGGATTACAGGCTGAACCACCAAGCCCGGCTTTTCACATTCTCAATAACCATGTAAATCAACATATGTCAGGATCTAGAGTCTATCCATAATTTAGCCTAAAATATATGTACTTATTAATCTCTGACTCTTCTTAATTTTCCTGGATTTTTTTTTCTATGAATCTGTAAACTCTAGAAAACTCAAAGTAAATTTTCTCTGAGATCTTCATGAAAGTGGAGCAACTAGAAAAGTAGAGAGGCACTGGAAAATGACAGGAAATTTCACAGAAAGTAGATAAAGATATCTCTTTAGGCTAATGTAAAATGAGGCTAGGAGTTACCCCTGCCCTCAGTGTTTTATAATCAAATTAATTTGACCTGTCTTTAAAAAGAACTTCTAGTCTTGAACATTTGATATTTGTTCAGCTGAATAAACTCTCAAACAATAATTTCTTTTTTCCCACTTAAAATTATTCTGAGATATATTACTTTCAATAAAACTTGCATGAGAGAGATCAAAAGCAGAAATAATAAGGGGGTGGGGTGTTCACTGACATTGTCTGACCTTCAAGTAAATAGAGAAAATTTAACTTTGTGGTTATGTGAACTATGCCCCACACGTAGCATTTTCAAAAATATTTCAGGGACTTGTCCTCCAAGTGTCATTTAGTATCTCATACAACAATGATAACTTATCGTATAGAAAAGTGAAAATTGTTGCTGTGATGTGTGCAGTTGATGGAGAAGCAGCAGCCTCCTCCTCGGTAGCTAATAAAAGGCCATCTGGAAACACCCTTCAACACTGATGTTACATTTTATTTTTTAATGCACCAGAGACTGCATGGAAAATTAGGTTTTGTGAAAGCTAGCAAAGTGGCATGTCTGTTGCCTTTCCTTGGGACTTTGTCATTTATATTTATGATATTGTTTCCAAAATGACAAGGTGACTCAAATCAAATCCATTTGCAGGACTTACTTTGAATGTGCTGCTGTAGATTTCTATATATCACAAATTCACATCTTGGAAACTGACTAAATAAATATCATACCTTATGTACTAGTGTCCTCTGATATCTTTAGTAGTCAATGTAAAATTTAAAAATCTGATTTTATTTTCATTCCAGTCTTAATTGAATGAGAAAATTTGTCCATTGTGTTATTGGATAACTCATACATTTATTTTCTTTCTCCCCTAAGGGAAGTGAAAATATAACTTCATTTACTCTGAGACAGACATTCTTATAAAGAGCATTAAGGAGAGTATTAAAGTAAAAGAAAACTGTGGCTCAGCAGGACAAGTAGAGAACTTGCCCAAGATCCAACAGCTGGTAAAAGACTGAAACAGAACTAGAACCCGGGTCAGTCTAATGCCCAAGTCCATGCTTGTTCCAGACAGCACAATAGAGTTCACTGAATTGAACTTTTCAAATACTAAGTCCTAGGTATATAATAATAAAAGCCGAAAAAGGAAAGTTGATCAATGGGACAGAAACCAGGAAAGAGAAATTTGTTTTTAAATTGTGATCAGAATCTTGGAAATAGAAGACAGTATACCCATTAGATTACTGCCACCTCACCTGCACACACACACATATGTACACACACACAAATATTCACATACATACCTCTTTTAAACATTCGAATTATTTAATAAAAGTAACACCAGCACTTTAGATGGCCAAGGCAAGAGGATCACCTGAGGCCAGGCTTTGAGACCAGACTGGGCAACATAGTGAGATCCCTATCTCTACAAAAAGTTAAAAAAAAAATCAGCCAGGCATAGTGACAAGCATCTGTGGTCTAGCTACTAGGAAGTTGAAATGGGAGGATCGCTTGAGCCCATAAGTTCAAGACTGCAGTGAGCTATGATTATGCTACTGCACTCCAGTCTGGGCAAAAAAGCAAGACCTTTTCTCTAAAAAGAAATAAATTAATTAAACTAATTTACAAGATATTCAAATAACTTGAGAGAGGAAATGTATTTATACAGAGGAGGTATATACCATTTCTTAGCACTCTGACTTTTTTCCACTCTTGTTTCCCTATAGAGTTGCAGAGTTTCTGTTGATACTATCCTCAAGAAATGTCCCATTATACATATATTGGGATTTCCTAGTTCTTGGATCAAATTTGGCCTCAGTAAAGCTTTATTTTCATTGAGAGTAAATGGTAGTCAGCAGAGTAATGAGAGCCTAAGCTGTGTACAGGTGACTAAAACATTTTTTTTTTTTTTTTTTTGAGTTGGAGTCTCACTCCGTGGCCCAGACTGGAGTGCAGTGGCCACTCCCGGCCACCACAGCATCGACCGGCTGGGCTGCGGCGATCCTTCCGCCTCAGCCTTCCAAGTAGCTGGAACTATAGGCGCATGCTACCATGCCCGGCTAATTTTTGATTTACTGTAGAGATGAGGTCTCCCAAGTTGCCCAGGCTGGTCTCAAACTCGCGGGCTCAGGCAACTAAAACATATTTTTGCTGCCAATTTTTTTAGCATTCAGGAAAACCCATTGTAAAGAAGTGCCTTAATTGTCTCTTCTTTGCCCCTTTCCCCATTCCATTATTCACCCAAATACGCTTTTCACATGCTTATCTCCTTTATAATCACTTCTAGTCCAAAATATATGTATGTAAGTGATCTACTTTGGATTGTCTGTTAACATATCTCTCAGAGTCAGTTTACTCTCAGTCCTTACTAGAATTAAAGATGTGGTCTATTGTTAAAGAAATTTCCAGCACAGCTTAGCAGGCAGAAAACTATTATTTTGGGCCAGCTTTTCTGAAATTATACTAGTTGTTTATTTCTTCTCTTGCTCTACAAATGTATTGTCCCACTGAATAGAGACTTTGATGAAAGTCACAAATTTTGAACGAGTAAAATGCTATTTTCTATGTATATCGTGATAATCCCAATTATATATCCTCAGAAAAATGATAGGAAAACGGTATTTTGTAGAATTACTTTTACTCCACTCAAGAATGGTTCAGTCATTGCCTTGCTAAGCTATGGTGTGGCCATGTTCTCTTTGAGGTATGGCTAGGCCATGTTTTCTGGCTTTGGCCTCCTCCCCTACTTCCTCTCCTCTCAATCTCTCTCTCTCTCTCTCTCTCTCTCTCTCTCCTTTCAAATTTAGTTTTTAAACAAACTATATTTTCTAATCTAAAAATAAAAAAGTGGTTCATACCCACAAATTGGCCAACAACTGGATGTTTGAAGAATGCTTACTTGGGTTCAGAGTAAATAGAGGTCTAGAATTATCCCAAATGTCTTCTATAGTAAAGTCTGACTTTTTGGAGGACAGAAAAAACACTTTGAATTTGGAACGAAAGGAAAAAAATCCCTATCTGTTCTTGTATTCTTCACTTGATAATCAAAATAAATCTTCAAGTAGCCTAGTTTTGGGGGAGAAATGGCTTTCTGTTTGGGTAAGCCAATTGGGTAAGCCAATTGGGAAGTGATTATATTTTCCCAACTAAAAAGATAATAAATACACGTTATCTCAATTGTTTGGACTATTGCAGACACCATCTATCTGAGCTATTTTACATGAAAGATGCTGCCAATTCAAATATATACAGGGCACATATCTGAAAAGTTTTTCTCCCACAAACAATGCAGTATTTTGCCAGAAACCCAGTTATTAGACTCTTGTGGTCAATAACACATATTTAGTAAAAATGATCTTGGGTTTGAGGATGGAGTTTACAAAGTGGATTGAAACTAAGGGGTCTGTTTTGAGCTAATCTACATTTTTATTAAGCAATCCTAAAGGATTCCTAAGCAGGTCAATTGCATGCCATAACCTGGGAAATATCTCCCTAATTACAGAGGTCTTGGCCAATCCTAGGCATAAAGGAAATGTTACTTGAAATTATCAAGCTATCAGGTGGAAATCAATTATGTTAAAAGATTTCACAGTAAGATGTTAACAAATGATATAATTCTTACCCTATATTTTCAATCTTATCTCCCATCATGAATTTCATGCTCTGTCCACTTAATTTCTATCATTGTTTAGGGCTCAAGATGTTGTCTCTTCTTTGAAGCTTTCATTTCTCTCACAGGAGAAAACTAATAACTTCTTTTGTGTCCTCACAGCACTATGTGGAGAACTCTTTATGATATGTACTCACAGTCCGTTTATAAGTTCGTCTTCTGCAAATTGGCTATCAACTCCTCAAGGAGAACTATGTGATATCCATACTTTTTTTAGTTTCCAAGCATTAGAAGTGCGTTTGTCATAAAGTATAATAATAATAATTTCTGTAACAAACATTTATTGTGCTTTTCAGTGTGCAGTGCACAGTTCAAAGAAGTTATATGCATTATCTCATTTAATTCTTACAACATTTGAGTTGGGCACTATTATCTCTCCTTTAAGATTAAAAAAACCTACAGCACAACGCATGCAGGGCTATGACAGTGCATGATGACAAAGTGAATGACTCTCTCTAGAGTTGGGCAGTGCACAACCCATGCACAATTAGAAATGGTCTTCTCAGTCAGTGTTTTTATAATTAAATTAAAATGTTCAGTTTAATATTAGGCTTTTATTGGGTGTATATGCAATTTTAAAGAATATTTTTAGAGGCATTCACACCCTAAACCAAAAAGAACACGTTAGAGTCAAAGAGGGCCATCTGCCTAGTATTCTTCAATACTTAATGGCTAGATAGCCATTTACTCTGAAAGAAAATTGTCACTAATATCGCTCTGATGACCATATGGTCTGAAGAGAATGACAAAACTAAAGGAGATAATAAGACAGATTTTGAAGCCAAGTAAAGATGGTTTAGAAAACCTGAGAATATCTGTTGCTTTACTTTTCTAGCCCCTTGCATAAGTGCTAAGACAAGCTTTCCATTCACAGAAAGAACTGAACAGCAAAAATATCTTTGCTACAAATATATGTAATGCTTTTTGGGCATGTGTAACTCTTCAAAATCACAGGAAAATCTTTATTTTCCAAAAGTTATAGCTTTTTAAAATTTAATAGGTGAAAGTCAACCAATAAAATTATATATGATCATAAATTCATAGCATTTATCTGAATTAATATTTTGCCCATGACCTCAGAATAAAAAAAAAAAATTTGGATAATCCTAAAAGGGGTTATCAAATTCTGCATTTTACTTTGTATAAGGAGAAATTGTGTATGTGTTCTCTGTGTAAATACTCTAAATATGATGTCCCACTCTCATGGTAAATAGTAAGGAGAAGTCAGTATATTAAGAGGTTTGAATGCAAATGGAGGGAATCAGCTATGAAGAATTAGTAATTAAAAATAAGTCAAGACAGTTGCAATGACTCATGCCTGTAATTCCAGCACTTTGGGAGGCAGAGGCGAGAAGATTGCCTGAGCCCAGGGGTTCAAGACCAGCATGGGCAACTTGGTGAGCCCTTGTCCCTACAATAAATAATAAAAAATTAGCCAGGCATGGTGATGCACACCTGTGGTTCCAGCTACTTGGAAGACTGCAGTGGAAGGATCGCCTGAGCCTAGCAGTTAGAAGCTGCTGTTATCACAAACATGCCACTGCACTCTAGCCTGGGTGACAAAGTGAGACTCCAACTTACTTCCAAAAAAAAAAAAAAAAAGTCAGTATGAATTAGAGTCAGATTTACAGACTATAACTCAATATTAATCTCATATTAATCTAGTTTCACTGTTAATGAACTAATCAATTTAGTATAACATGCAGCACAGCTCATAAAAAATTATCAATATTTAGTTTTACAGACCACAGATCACAATCACAAAGAGTGATATTAGGAACACCTAAGAAAATTTTTAAACAGATGTGTTTTGTCTGAGAGTGCTTATAGCACCTATGGGTTTCTAGAATGAGCATGATTTCAATATAGTGTCAGGGAAACAGAAGAATCTGAACTTAGAGAGACACCTACAGGTACAGCTGAAAAAAATAAAATAAAAGGAGGATCTGAGACCCAGAAAACAGTAGCATTATGTTTAGTTAGGAAAACCTATTGGATGGGTTTTTTAAAAAATATGTTTGAAGCTGAAGGAATTTTTCATAATGATAAGCACACATAGACAAGAATACCGCAATAACAAATGTATATCTATACATATTATTTTTTCCAATTTTCTCTCTCAATTTTAGTTTACTTCTAAAATCAAGCTTTGTCTAGTGGTTTTAAAAATAGCCCATAGTTTTTTGAAACTGAGTTAGGATTTACCTGTTGCTAAAAATGAGATTAGGCGTCACTGTGGTCATCATCATCATCATCATGCTCATCATCATTTTTACCGAGTGACTATCAAGCAGCAACAGATATATTTAGATATTAATCATTTTTGTAAGTTTCTTTCCTCAGTTAAAACATTCCACATTAATAGACATCTCCACCTTAGCATACATAGTTTTATTAGTTTGTTTTTGTTTTTAAAGACTGGACTTTCACTAGTATATAAGTGATGTAAGTGGATGAGAATTTAAGGATACCAATAAAGGGAGGCTGTGACACATGGCATGATTTTGTTAGTGAATAGATGGATGAGCTATTTCAAAGCCCTTTCCCTCCCCATTTCCCTCCCCCCACATTCCCTCACCCACTCCTTGAGATAGAAATCAAAGGGAGTGATCATCCAGTTTTCTTTTGTTTTCCATTACTTTAATTTATATCTCCCATTTCCATACAAATTTTGCTCAAAAGTTTTGCCTCTTCAAATCTCTCCTACACTTCCTTTACTTTCATTATAGTATTTATATAACACTTAAATTCTCATTTAAGTTGCAGAAAAAGAATTTTGATGTCTTTAGTGCCCCCTAAAGACAGCATTCTGATGCACTTCCAAAACCTAAAAAGCTCTGGTATTGACAAAAATATAATTAGGGGAAAAAACCCTATTTTTTAAAACTTTTCCTGATTCTGACATTATATCAGTGTATTCAGTCATGAAATTACTGCACATCAAAAGAAGTTCATAGAAGAACAATAAAATTAGGTGAAAGAATATAGCAGATTCCACACAGGAAATACCAAAGGATTAAAAAAACTTTTTTAAAAAAAGGTAAAATCCAGTTTCTGTCAAGTCAGTATTCCAAAATAAGATCATATCCTCTCCATCACAGCCAGCTCTGAACAACACCTAGGCAGATAAGCTTACATACTTGGAATGTCTCTATTACATCACCATAACAACCTTTTAATTCGTATTTCCAGCATTTCCCACATTAAAAGGCATCTTTTACCTGCTGTGCCAAAACCACCTTTTCAGATTACTTCCCTAGTTAAAAACTTTTTATATGACTCTCTATAATCTTTGAAATCGAAATCTCTTTACAGTGTAATATTCGAAATGATCTGGTCTCTGACTACCTTCTTGGTTTCATGCCTTGCCATTCATTCATTTAAAAAAATAGTAATAATACAATAATAATAAATAAATAAAGCCTGTAGCATATGCTAGGAATTGTTCTAAATACTTTTTTTGTTGTGGTAAATATACATAACAGAAAGTTGACCCTGTTCATGTAGGGTTTTCTTGATTTAAGTACATTCACATTGTCATGCAACTATCAACACCATCTATCTCCAAAATTCTTTTCATCTTGCTAAACTAAATCTCTGTACTTATTAAACAATAATTTCCCATTCTTTTCCACCTCCTGACAGTCATCATTCTACTTTCTGCCTCTATGAATTTGACTGCCCTAGGATCCTCATATGGGATCAGAGTTTGTCCTTTTGTGACTGATTTATTTCTTAGCATGTCCTGAAGTTTCATTCATCCATGTCACAGCATGTGTCAGAATTTTCTTCCTTGCTAAGGCTGAATAATATTTCATTGCAAATATATACCACATTTTGTTTATCCATTAATCTGTTGCTGGACATTTGGGTCGCTTCCACATTTTGGCTACTATGTATGAGAAATATTGCTATGAACACTTGTGTCTTAGTCTGCTCAGGTTGCTACAACATAACATAGAATGAGTGACTTAAGCAACAGGCATTTGTTTCTCACAGTTCTAAAAGCTGAGTGAAGGATTAAGATGCAGACCAACTCAGCTCCTTGGTGAGGACTGTCTTGAAGATGGCTGCCTTCTTACTGTATCCTCACATGACCAGGAGAGAGAGGGAGCATGCTTTCTGGCCTCTTCTTATAAAGGCACTAATTCCATCAAGAGGATCCCATCCTCAAGACCTCATCCAAACCTAATTATCTCCTGAAGTTCCCCCCCGCCCAATATCATCACATTGGGAATTGGGGCTTTAAATGAATGATGTGAATTTTTGGAGTCACATTCAGTTCATAGCAATGGGTGTACAAATACCTGCTTGAGTCTCTGTTTTCACTTTCTAGTATATACCCAGTGGTAGAATTACTGGAATATATGGTAATTCTGTTTTTCTTTTTTTTTTTTCTTTTTTTGAGGAATCACTGTATCATTTTCCTCCATAACTACACCATTGAACACTCCCACCAGCAATGCACAAGGTTCTAATTTCTCCACATCCTTACCAACATTTGTTCAATTTTTTATTTTTTTGTTTGTATTGGATAACAGTCATCCTATTGAGTATAAAATGTATTTCATTATGGCTTTGATTTGTATTTACCTAATAACTGGTGATGTTGATATTTTTTTTTAATGTGCTTATTGACCATCTGTGTAACTTCTCTGAAGAAATGTCTATTTAAGCCTTTTGCCCATTTTGTAACAGGGTATTTTTTGGTTGCTGTTGAGTTATAAATTCTTTATATATTCAAGATGTCAGTCCCTTATAAGACATATGATTTGCAAATGTATTCTCCATTGTGTTAATTACCTTTCCATTCTCTTGATAATGTCCTACAATACACAAAAGTTTTTAATTTTGATGATTACCAACTTACCATTTTTCCTTTTGTTGCCTGAGTTTTGGTATCATATACAAGAAATCATTGTCAAATGTCATGAAGCGATTCCCCTATGTTTTCTTCTGGAGTTCAGAGTTTTATCTCTAATACTTAGATATTTAATTTTTTAGAAAAATTCTTAAGCATCTACTAATCCTTACTTGAGGTAGGCTCATTAATGACAGAAATTTTAAGAATGATTTTTATTTTTCTTTTTGGATTTATTCAGGTTATCATTCTGTCACCCAGGTTGGAGTATGACATGATCACAGCTCACCGCAGCCTTGACTTCCCAGGCTCAGGTGATCTTCCACCTCAGCCTTCTGAGTAACTGGGACTACAGGTACACACCACCACACCTGGCTACTTTTTTTTATTTTTTGTAGAAACAAGGTCTTTCTCTGTGACCTAGGTGGGTCTCAAACCCCTGGGCTCAAGCAATCCTTCCATCTTGGCCTCCAAAAGTGCTGGGATTATTGGAGTGAGCCACTACTCCCGGCTGAGAATGGTGATATTTTTAAGATGGACTAAATACTTTTCATGCAAATGTTTGAATCAACATAAAAGTGATTCTTATTCAAAGTTTTTATCACCAACTACATATGTACTGACTCTAAAATTTGAACCTTTCCACTGAATGTTGAATAGCAAACATAGGTATGAATCTTATTAATGTCTTTCTTCAGATATAAATATGAAAACCGCTGAGCCTTGAGCTAGCAGACAGGCTACAGACATGCTCTCAATACAGACATGCTATAAATACCTTGTTTAAGTGATATTCCTTTCTCCTCCTCAGTTGTCTATCTGTTAAGTGAAGGGGTATAATGAATTTGTAATGTGTCAATCTAACTAGGCTGAATGAACTACTGTCTCCAAAATTCCCTTTCTAGTATCTTTCTAGTCAGGGTGGGATACAAAGATATCCCCTCCGAGGATTAGATAATGGGAAGGAGACAACAGTCACTCTGTAGCACACACACACAAACACACCTTCTCAGTTAATCAATCAAGCACTAATCTCTAAATGATGCCGGGAAGGGATTTTGTAGATATAATTAAAGTCCCTAATCAGTTGACTTTAATCAAAAGGGAGATTATCCTGAGTGAGCTATCTGACTTCATCAAATAAAGTCCTTTAAAAGAGGGCTTGAACCTTTCCTAAGCCCAGAGGCTCCAAACAGCAGGTAAATTGACATGTTGCTCTCCCTCCACTCTTAACTTTCTTCCTGACTGCCTCCTGAAGAAAACAAGCTCCCACCTGTGCCAGTAGGGTTCCGCCTGCTCATGACCTCCCCTTTGTTTGCCTGTAGATATCAGGAGGCTTCGCCAGCCTCCATTTTTGTGTAAGGCCATTCCTCATAATAAATCGTATATAAACACACACACACACACACACACACAGAGTTATCCTACTGATTCATCGTCTCTGAACCCTCTTTGACAGAGTTTAAGTTAGGTAATGTCTGAGTTCAGGTGTGTGTGTGTGTGTGTGTGTGTGTGTGTGTGTGTGTGTGTGTGTGTGTGTGTCTCAAAGATGAACTATTGATCCTTCATTAGTCTGTAAACACTTAAAGCAAACAAAGATATTTAGATCACAGTAGATATGAATGCAAAATCTTGCCCTCACTGATATAATGCATTATAAATTTAAATCTTATCAAAGATGAAATAGCTGTAATAAGATGTGGGCACTATTAGATTGATGAGAGTGCTGTGAAACAACACATATCTTAGCAAATTAAATTGCTTTGTGCAGTATATTTTGATTGTGCTTTATAATTGTCACTGGAATCTTCTATTTTGAATTAGACTTTTCATCAGAAAGAAATGAGGGAAGTAGCTGTCTTCCTGATCCATTAACATTTTGTAATACTATTTAATTAATATGGAATAGCTTATCTGTACAAGACATATATTCATTTTCTTTTGATACTTGATTGTTGTCCTGATCATTTCCAAAAGTCTGCTCATTGATGGGCATAGAAGTTTTCAACCAAAAATGAGAATACTAATAAAAGACATAAAGTAAAATTTCTTTTGGAATTTTTTTGGAACATAAGTAGCACTAAACTGTCTTTGACATTCTCTGCATTAATAGTAAGGAAATTTAATCTTAGAATCAGGCCAAATTTAATTCCTATAGGTTATACCAGGGAATATTTCAGGGAATAGGTTTTCGAACAGTGAGGTTATTGGACCCAGTACTTCTGGGTTCGAGTAAAAAATACATAACAAATGTGAAATTTAGTAACAGGAGGCTGCTATCCTTCTTCCTTTGGTAGCCTACTCAAAAGACACTGAATAGCAAGAATTGCAAATTCTTCAAAAGTGACTTTATTTCACACATTACCCAGCACACAATTGAATACATCATAGAAACCAAATACTTATTAAGTTAGTTTGCCTTTCTTTATAAGGAAAAGTCAGTAAAATGGCATGGAAAACATATCACTGGACTTGAAATCAGGTTGCTAATCTGTAAAATGGGAACAATAATCACGACTTAACATCATTTTAATAATCATGTTCTCAAAATTACAATGTAGACTGTAAATTCTAAAGCAATATACAAATCTTATAATACCTTCCAAAAGACTGTTCTCTGATCTAATAAAATAAAATAGAAATCATTGCAAAAGAATTACTGTTTTTCATATTCATTTAATGGATCATGCTAAACAATAAAGGACAACTTTACCTCTTTAATAAAAAAATATTTTAACAAAGCAAAGTACAGGTGTTCCTTGTGCTATTTTTATTTTTGCAACTTATCTTTAATGAGCAATCTATGCAAGGTGGCATCTTTCTGGACCTGAAAATTTCAATTTTTCCTGTATAGACTTATACTCACAGCTGACATCACCATTCTGGAGAATGCCATAATAACAACCTAAGCACTTTCATTTAGGGAATGTTCATAAACATTCAGTCTCCTGGGTCTTGAGCCAAGCCCAGCAATAACAAGGTTACATGGTCAGGCTCTGGAAGAAAGAAAAATCAGTCTTGAAGAAATATGCTGCCAACTCCCCCGTCCCCAAGTTCCAACCTGTCATATTTGATTTAATAATCTTTTATCAAGGTGACTCTGGAAGCATTTGGCTGAGGACCACGCCTATAATCTCTTTTCCCACATAAACACTCTCCACTATTATTTCAAAGTAGTTGTTATTATTTTATTAATATATGGATTTTATCTCCTGGTGTCCGAGTCAATGTAACACTAAATTGAAGAAAACATCTATATTCAAATTTTTTAAGGTAAAATTTAATTATTAAAATAAAAAGTAAGCTGGGTTTGGTGGCTCAGCCTGTAATCTCACACCTTGGGAGGCTGAGGTGAGTGGATTGCCTGAGCCTGCAGGTTCGAGACCCGCCTGGGCAAGTGAGACCTCATCTCTACAATAAATCAAAAAATTAGCCGGGCGTGGTAATGCGTGCCTGTAATTTCAGCTACTTGGAAGGCTGAGGCGGAAGGATCGCCGGAGCCCAGCAGGTCGAGGCTGCGGTGGCCGGAAGCGGCCACTGCACTCCAGCCTGGGTGACAGAGTGAGACTCCAATTCAAAAAAAAAAAGTAAATAGATTTATAAGAAATATTTCTAATAAATACATCACCATGATTTTTATTACCTTAGTCTAGAGCTTCTAATGAAGTATTATTATAGACAGTTTTAAAAATTTTTTAAGTGAAATTGTACATACACACTTGCAGTATGACAATACGCTTATGGCATTTCAATGCAAAGCTTTCAAGAACAGTTCAGATGTTGAACTTAAATTGAAAACATAGCTTTACTCTCTTCTTTGAACATAATTTTTAAAATATTGTAGAAAAAGGTTAAAACAAAAACAGGATATTATGCAGATTGCTGCTTCTTTTCCAAACACTTCTCAATATCATCAAGCACTTGAATGGCAGCATTTGGAATTCGAGTCCCAGGGCCAAATACATTGGAAACACCAACATCAAACAGAAATTCATAATCCTGTTGAAAGAATTTGTTTAATTAATAGAAGAGATACTATTTCCAATTTCAAAAAAATAAAAGAGCAATAAATCCTATCCTTTCTTCTTTTTCCCCCATGCCCAAAATCCTCTCAACTGGTATATTATGGCAGTTGGGGCTAAAAAATTCTTCCTTGATTGGGACTGTTACTAACAGCCAGTAGCACCACCCTCCCAGCCCAAGGCATTAGAAGAACAAAACACACACTGCTCACTTTCTAAATATTCCAGTTTGTTGTTTGTGGTGGGAAGCTGTCTGGTTCTGTCTGGAAACTTCTGAGCCCTAAACCACAATTTTCTCTCACTTGTATTTTCATTGCTCATTATTATTGGTGTCAAATTTAGTATCATATTATAGCTTTGAGTTTACAAGACTATTTCCTCCTAGGTATTTTGTCTGCAGCTAGTGAACTGGTCTCATGATGAAATTAGATTTTCTATAAATCAAGATAAGCTTTTTTTCCCCCCTCATTCTCTGTTGCTGTTTTCTAGTTTATTTTAACAGCAGTCAAAGTTTGAGAGAAAAGATTCCCATGGCATAAATACTGCTCCAGGCTTCAGTTTGTTTTCACATCAGAACATCTGTAGCTATAACATCAAGGTTAGGATATACTTTAAGGCCCTGATTCTTATCCACTAAGGTGATCATGTATGACACGACAGTCTGACTTGTGTTTATTGTTGCAGTACCCTTTTTAACAATACCCATTCCTATTCTCAGATGATTACATTTGAATGATAAATTACATGGTCACACTAATTATCCCCCAACTACTTCTTTTCTGCTTCCATTATATCTCTGTGATATTCTCATAATACTATATAATTTTGCAGTGGAACTTCACACATCTTATTGAGCTTGTCTCCTTCTAGTCTGTGAACTTCTGAGAGCAGAGATCATGTCCAATCATTTTTGTATTCCCAGCACATGACACATAAAAGTGCTCCAAACATGTCACTGTTCTCAAGCAGGTGCTACAGATTTTAAGAGCTGAAACGTAGTAACAATCATCTCAAAATTGGGTATGATCGGATTAATAGGTTATCTCCTTTCTTTCCTAAAAATGCTGTGTACCATCTGTCTTGCAGTTCGAGTTATGGGTTTAGAATTCAGGGTAAAAACAGAAGAGGACTGTAAAATATTGCAACTGAAAAAAGAGTTTTTGATTCACCTAAGTCTTACATAAGACTTGAAAAATATCTCCTAGTGATGGGTAAAATGTTAGCAATAAGTGAATCTGGGTAAAGAGTATACAGGTGTTCTTTGTACTGCTTTTATTTTTGTGCCTTATCTGTTTTTTGAAATTATTTCCAAATAAAAAATTATTTTTAAATGTCTTCCATTTAGCTGAGACAGGGATCTACATCATACTGCCTGCTTCCCTAAAATAACTTGGAGGCCACTTCTGTTAACAGGGTTAGAAAATCCTGATTGTAGTAACACACTGGTGAGACAGATCACATTAATTTAATTAGACTGCAGAAACTGTAAGTTCCACAATGGCAAGGGCTGTATCTGTTTTATCAACCACTATATATTAGTGACTTCCAATTTAAAAACTAAGTGACTTTCAATTGAATAATAGCAGTATTTTTAAATACTCAGTGAAAACAAATGATGAGAAAAATACAAGAGTATGAACCACTATAATTATATAATAAAGGATACCAATATTAACACAGAAATGTAACATAGAAAATGGCTCTTAGTTATTAAGTTCATGGGAAAAATGAGTACGGCAAACACCTAAAGATGTTCTAAGTTCATTTAAATATCCACAGGGTTAATATAACTTGTGTGAAATATATTTCTTGAAAATGTCAGCTCACTTATAAGAGGCCTACATCTTTCAATTTGAGTATTTTCTGCTGCCTAATTATTTTGGATCTTACAATTTAATATGGTAGTAGGTATTATAGACTCTAAAACTGTAATACAGACAGAAGTATTCTGTATATAGACTGCAGTAAAGAATAACAGCCCTTTATTTTCCCAAATAATGAACTATATTTATGCAAATAATAGACAAGTATGTTAACAAAAGGAATTTTGTGCTGATGCTATCACATTAAATAATGTGTTGTCAGAAAGAATATAAACAGGCAGTTTGTTCACCAGCCCCACATTATTACCAATCTCACCTCATATATATATTTTTTCTCCTTTCATAAGTAGCATATAAATTCACTAGTCTCTATTCTGAATTTTAGAGGAGGGAAAAAAAAAAACTATAGTGCTGGAAACAAGGTCACATGTCGCTGAGAGATTCCTGCTATAGTGGTTGGGTTTGTAGCATCTATGAATCATTTACTTAGAGCAGCCTCATGCACAGTTGTTCTAAATCAATACTTTTTCCATTCTCAGTAAAAACAAAATGAAACAACAACAACATAATGCCTTGATATAAGTTAAAACTGGATTGGAAACAGACCCTATTTATATCTTATCTATTTTAACAGATCAGGAATGTAACATGTGAAAGGTGTCTCCTCACCTCATTAACAAATTAACCGACATCATTGTTACCTAGGATTCATTTCTCCTTTCCAAAAGGGACCCACATTTTTGTTCAAGTATTGAACACTTCCCCATTCAGCCTATAATTTTCAGGACAAGCTGATTCTATTCATGTCTATATTAGGATATCTTGGCTCCAAGAAAATAAATCATACCATAATCAAATTAGTTTAAATCAAAATTTGGTTTTACAAGACTGTATAACTGATATAGCTCTGAGATACAGCAACATTTAGGAATGAGAAAACAAAGGAAATGGACAAAGCAGCTTCTCTAAAACAGAAGCAAGCTAACTAAAGAACTCACTCCACATCTAGGACAAGGAGCCCTCACTGTATCTCTGACTAGAGTTCAACATATTCACTGAGTGTTTACCATTGTTCTCTCCTTAAGTTTTATCATTTTTATACTGTTCCTTCTCCTTCATTGTTTACTGAATATGAAGAAGGTAGCTATCATAGATTACTAGTTTGCAAGGAGATAGTTCTTTCATAGAAGATTTGTAACTCTCAAGTTAAATTATGCATAATGAATTATAATACAGCTTGAATAGAAAACAACACTCACCACTTTTGGTCTTTGTAGAACTTAGTGAAATCAACAGAAAACAATAGGGTCCTAAATTTACAATAAATTTATCTTGATAGCCACATAAAGCTACTGTTACTCAGGATTCTCATCACAGAATTAGAAAAGATGGAAAATACCTGTGGTGGTATCACTCCTCCACACATAACAAGAATATCTGGCCGTCCAAGGGAGTTCAGTTCTTTTATGAGTTCAGGAACTAGGGTTTTATGACCAGCAGCAAGTGTGCTTACACCAACAGCATGCACATCTGCGTCCACGGCCTGCTGGGCCACTTCACGTGGTGTCTAACAGTCAAAAAGTACAAAGACAAGTCTCAAGTACTACACCTCAGTGAAGGGTACCATATTTCTAACCTGGAAACCTGGAAATCATTAGATTCCTCATTTCTCTCAAAGTTCATAACTAGACCACCAAACGCTGTAGGTTATTTGCTAAATTTCTTTTAGTTATTTTGCCCTAGCATTAATTACCCTAAGATTCATTCTCTGCCCTGCTCAGTGCCCCAGGAATCCCAACCCTGCATGGGACTCCCCTGCTCTCTGGCTATGGATGGACTTTTCCAATGGAAGAGAAAGAGGTCAGTTTATTTTTTCCATGTTTCTTCTCTGCTACAGAATCATGGTTCTGGCAGAGGTGTGTTCCTTCATGACTAATTTTTAATCAGGTGACCCTCTTCAAGTGGTGTGCTGCTAAATGACAAATAACCACTTCCCTAGGGGAAAAAACAAAAGGATTCACACACACACACACACACACACACACACACACACAAACTATAAATTTTACCAATAAAAGGGATGTGTAGCAGCAACTTACAAATAGCAACAAAATATCCAATATTCTTTATTGTAAATAACAAATAGCCAATTGATTTTCCTAGAATGCTTTCATTAAATTTGCCAAATTTTTGTATTTATATCCAACCTGTAGCTGCAATTCCACCATGATTTGACAAAATCATACTATAGAAAAACTATTTTGATCTGATTCAGCAAAGATGTCACTCATGTCATTAACGATTATGTATAGTTTTGACATGGATTGATATTTTTGTTTATACTAGAGTAAAATACACAAACATATGTCAGAACTTCACTTGCTTATGAATAATGCGAATGATCTCTTTGCTAAATTATATAATACTTTTGAATACTGGAAGAATATTTTCTCAAATTTTAGAGCTTTTCCTACTATAATAATGGCTACAGACATGATATACTTTTAAATGTAGTTGCATTATTTACATTTTCTACATCACACTTATACATCTAGATAATCTAGAAAACAGTAATTCAATCCCTACTTTTTGGGGTTTGTTGTTTTCTAAATTGGAAGTATTCCAGCCATAGCCAGTTTCAATCTACTAACATGATATTACTGAATGCAAGGCAGGGAAAAGATGCACAATAGTCTCACAATTATATAGCATCCCCACCCTATAGATACAATACATGGAAATAACCTCAGGAGTATAGATAATAAACTATAGTAAGATAAATAGTAAGTGTTAAATGTTGAGTACCTATTACATTTGCTTTTATTGACGGGGGAGACTTTCACTTTTGTTTATTTTGACAAAAATAATTGCATGGACACTCAGGTAATCCACCCCACTCTGGCAAGTTTGCTTGGAAAGAGTCTCTGTTACTTAGAAGAGGACCAGTTTAACACTTTAATTCATCTGGTCCTGATGTCAATTTAACCTCTGCCTTTAAGATAATTTTTTTGGCAAGGTAATGGCAATGTGAAACAACCAGCTTTTGAAATTCTTAAAAAATTAATTCCCGGATGCCTCCCTATTGATTGCTGGTTCTCCCAGTCCCGCCTACAAATCTGTAAACAGCCTCTTCATTAAATTTTCTGCAAAATCCTAGCTGAGATTTGGTTTCTGCTGAATCCCTGTCATTGCTCTAGTTAAAGCTGTCATTGTTTCTCATCGTTTTGCATTGTTTGTCTTAACCTGACTCCTTGAATCTAGTCACAGCTCCCCTCAATCCACTTCAGAAAGTGATTTCACTAGAAAGTGAAAGGCACTGTGCTTCTGAAAGGCACAGCTCAAACGCAAATTCCAAGAACACTTTTAAAACAAGTGAGGTGCTCTCCTCGTCCATACCTTAATTATAGTAATTATCACACTCTGCCGTGATTATTAATAAGTAAATCTTTTTTTGTTCAAAAACTGTCCCTGAGGACAAAATCATGTTACACTCAACTCAGAGTCTAGCATCTGATAGATGATTAATAAATATGTAGTGGATAAAGCTTTTTTTTGTTTTGTTTTTGTTTTTTGTTTTTTTTGTTTTTGAGTTGGAGTCTCACTCTGTCACTTAGACTCGAGTGCAGTGGCCGCTCGCGGCCACCGCAGCCTCAACCTGCTGGGCTCCAGCGATCCTTCTGCCTCAGCCTTCCAAGTAGCTGGAACTACAGGCGTGCACTACCATGCCCGGCAATTTTTTTGATTTATTGTAGAGATGAGGGCTCGCCAAGTTGCCCAGACGGGTCTCGAACTCACGGCTTTAGGCAATCCACTCACCTCAGCCTCCCAAAGCGCGGGATTACAGGCTGAGCCACCGAGACCAGCTAGATAAAGCTTTTAATATAAAACTTATTACAATGTACTTTTCAGCCAAAGATTATTTTGTAGTAGAAGGATTATTATCACTCTATACAGAATGTTGGCCTCACTTACCTCCAACAAATCATTTTTTTGTCTGGGTCTAATATTCTGTGACTAAATAGAATATGAGTAGAGAGTAAAAAGACACAAAATCTACTTGTGAATTGACCTTATTCTGAAGTTTTATTTCCTTTTCAAAACAATTTACACCAATCCCAGGTAGGCTGTCTTTCCCATAAAATATTAGTCAAATCTCAATAAATAGTACAATAAGATCTTTGAAAGTAATCTTCACAGTTTCAAAGGTCTAATAAAAATTTTATCCTGAACTGACATTTATTTTTAAAAAGTCTAAAACATTAATTACATTTCATTTTTATTTCTGTCATAATTAATTGGGTTATATGAATTCAGAAATAAAGTACAGAATTCACTAAACAAGATTTTCTTTGATAACTTTAAAAATATCACCTTGATCTATCATCACTTTACTACGTTTTCTAAATGTGACTTCTAGAATACTTTTTGAAATTCCCTTCAACAAATTTTAGTACCTGAAAAAGAGGACCTATATCCACATCAAAACCAAGATCAGCAAATCCTGTAGCGATAACTTTTGCTCCTCTGTCATGGCCATCTTGTCCCATTTTTGCCACAAGAAGACGAGGTCTGCGACCTTCACACTCCATGAATTTATGCACTCTGAGAAACATTTTAAAATATAATGATAGTTAAATACTAATTGTCCAAAGATAGGATATAAAAATGGTAATTTATTCACAGAAAATACTTCAAGCTATTTAAAAACATCTAATCTGTTTATTATATTTTGTTAATAACTTTATTTTATATTGAGAGCTCCATTAAAGCCTGAATATGTTTATCATCTCCCCTTTGGGGAAAGTCTGAAAGATGGCACAGCCTGTGGGCACAGAACACTGCAAACATCACAGTGCAGTAAGATGAAATAACAACAACTTCCCACCTTCATTAGCCAGTCTACAGAGTACAATATGCAGAAATATTTAAATATAGTTTAAAAATGTCTTCAGTCATTTTTTTTATATATATGACCCTCCAGCTGCCTCGAATTGTCCATATCTCATCTACACTTTGCAAACGTGAACTACCTCACACTGACTGCAATATAATTCCTTATAATGAAATATAATCACAATGTGTGCTTGCTTAAATCAACAAAATTGCATCCAATATGAAAAAGCACTTATTTTTGAAAAAAAAATTTCCATTTTTATTACTTTCAGCTTGGCTGTTTTGAGACTTATCTAGCACATAAGTATTGACATAAATTTTTGTTTTGTTTTGTTTTGGGTTTTTTTGAGTTGAAGTCTCACTCTTTCGCCCAGACTGGAGTGCAGTGGTCACTTCCGGCCACCGCAGCCTCGACTTGCTGGGCTCCGGCGATCCTTCCACCTCAGCCTTCCAATCCAAGTAGCTGGAACTACAGGCGCTC
>CAUYQG010133747.1:0-17297 GCA_963574415.1 Tarsius wallacei | reverse complement strand
ACATCCTGAGTTGTGGCAAACATGTGACTGGTTCTTCTACCAAGACAATGCAGCTGCCCACACCTCAGTGAGTGTTCAGCAGTTTTTGACCAAAAAACGGTATAACCCTTGTGCCTCACGCTTCCTAGACACCTGATTGCACCCCAGTGATTTTCTTTTGTTTTCCCAGATTAAAAAAGTCCTCAAAGGAAAAAGTTTTGCCAATGTGGAAGAGGTGAAAAAAAAAAGAAAAGACAGAAGCACTAAAAGGCATCAAAATTGATGAGTCAAAAAAACCATTTTGAGCAATGGAAAAAGTGTTTTTGCACCAAAAGGAGAGTGCGTTAAAGGTGATTGAAGTTTAAACATGTAAGAATAAATACACAATTTTAATAAATAAATTCTGGGGCTTTGGTGGGTCCTCTAATATATGTTCTTTTTGGGTTGGAGCATACTCGACATGTCTGATAGTTCTAGTTAGTGTGCAGATTTGTTCAGGTCTTCTACTTCCTTACTGATTTTCTGATTTTTCCATCCATCATCACTATTATTATTATTTTTTTTTTGCAAGATGCCAGGACCAACGATCACCAGCTGCCCAGATACCAAAAAATTATACTTTCGGAATCTCTTGATGTCAGTTTCACACGAAGAACAATCAAGTTGCCCCATGTGTGCCACTTATGACAGAAACCCACTTTTTCCCCATCCATTATTGAAAGTGCAAATATTATGTCGCCAACTATTATTGTTGGGTTATTTGTTTCTCCCTTCAGTTTCATCAGTTTTTGGTTCATGTACTTTTTGTTCTTTTGTTAGATAAATATGTGTTTATAATTATCAGATATGACTATGTTACATATGAATATGAGTTTCTGATAAGCTTCAAAATATTTTATTCAGATCCAACTGTACTAAGAGTAAAACAAATTGAGGACCATCACTTCATAGTCCTTCTCCTGACAAATCACGCTATTGTATAACATGGCACTCAATTAAAAAGCTATAACTTGTATTTATATGAAATTTAACCTTGGCTTTTACTGCTTGACTTATTTTTTATTAATACATACATATTAAAACAAACTCAGCATAGTGTTTCAAATCTGCACCTTTCTGCAAATTTCATCCATCTTTCCTATACATGCTGTGGCTTGTTTCCAGATATAAAAACTGATTCAGCATCACTTTGCTCTTTTTCCTTGTACTGAAAGCTGAAGAAATGCAGTATTAAATATCAGGACAATTTGGTTGAATCCCTCAAAAATATATATACACATCCACTGCTCTAACTTTGCCCTAATTCTTGGTTGTGACTCTCCATGCAAGGTTGATAGATCAGGCTGGTTGTGTGTGATTTGTACAGAATAACTCCAGTCGAGGTACGGCTTTTAGAAATTGTATCTTATCAGGAATTTTGCTAAAACACATCAACATTTTCTCCCCACCTTTAATGAGCTCAGTGACCCCATGAAAGATCTGTTCACAGAAAGAATAGGCCATTTCCTAAGCTAACAGATACAGATAATAAAAGTTAATAGTAGCTGCAGACAAAAGACATTTTTTGTTGTTTTCCACTGCCAACAGCTTTAGTAAAGTAACTTTAGAAAATTTAAAAAAAATTTTTTTAAAGAGTTCTACTAGAAAAGAGTTTGATAAGAACAACAAGGTCTGACTTGCAACCAGGTGAGTACAATACCCAGTGATTTTCTGCAAGTTTTGGTCACTGCCAGACAACTCACTGATGCCTGGAAAATATCAACTGCCATGGTCTACGTACATTTTATATCGTATCATATATGTTAGTTCTTAACTCTCCCCTGAAGAAAGTCCTACCAAACTCAAATTTTAATTTCCGAACATTCTTCCAGTAAGATTTCTGGAAGAAATCTTTTTAAAATCCTTGGTCTACCTCAATAAAATATAAGCATCAAGAGCTACTAGGGTTATGATAACTGCATTGATTCTTTTCAGGGTACAACGGGCATTTAAAAATAACATAATTGCTATGATGTGAATTGTTCAAGCATGGCTTTTGTAAGAAATATTTGAATATTTAAGAATTCTGTTGATTGGTATACCATCACTGCACCAGAATTTCTTTTTTCATTCCAATGACTATAGGAAAGTTTTATTAATTTTACCAAAATTAAAATTTAATGACATAACTGACTTACGATAACAAAAGGACAAATATTTAGCTAGATATATCAGTTCGTTCTAAAAAAAAATTCACCTTCTCATTGAAATTTTTCTGAAGGTATCTTACTGGTTTCATTAAAAAAAAATTGCAGTACAAATAGAAACAAACAAAACGACTAGTTAAACTGAAAAAAGGATTATAGTGTGCACAAATTTACTGACAGAAACATGGGTACATCATACAATAATTAGACTCTATCATTTTTAAGTAAAGTAAATAAGAAAACAATGTAATTGCAAAGCCAGTCTCACACTCCCCTCCCCTGGCCCTGCAGCCCCTCCACATCCAAGCTGTCCTTGACCACCGGTGGCCCCATGATTCTGGGATATCTGCCCACTCCCCTCTGCCTGGTGTCGGGTGCACTTCTGGAGACAGACTCCTGAGCCTACACAGCATGAGGGCAGGGTGAGGCAGTGGTAGCTCTAGAGGGTGTCACCTCATCCTGCTGGCCCCTCCATAGTCCAGCCTCTTGCTGAGGCCAAAACTACCCAGGAATGAAACCAGGGCAAGGACAGCAGACTCCAACTTCTAGGTTCCCCATGTGGCCCCACATGCCCCTCATACTGCTTCACCTGTGGGTGGGGATCTCAGGGAGAGGGCATGGGCACTGCCCTGTGGTGCCACTCACAACTGGGACCTTCCCCACCCGGGCCCGCCTCATCCCTGGGAAACCACCCATATAAAATTAGTATCTGGCCAGGTGAAAGCTGTAGAAGAAACCCCAGCCCTGAAAGGCTGAAGCTATGGCTAGAATTTAACAAATCTATTGTTTCCAAGTTTGCTTTCACTCCAGTAGAGGACAATTATCTTTATGTCCTGACCCCTGGGAAGAAGCAAGCCACTCTACAAGGCTGATAAACGTATTTTTTTCTCGAACAATGGGCCTAAGACTGCAGATTTCCTTAAAGGCAAAAGCAGCTCCAAACTCAAGGGACCCCACCCCAAACACACTGGCCTCCTAAGCTACTGCTAGGCCTGTGTTGGTAGCTGATGGTCCTGTGACTTTATGAATAGCCTCTACTATAAAACCTAAGAATGGTGTTTGTGATGTTTTTCAGACTCTGATGGACTCGAGGCCCCACCCAAGCCCAGAACAAATGCCGGAAGCCAGCTCTCCAGTTCCTGTGATGGGGAGACTGGCTTTGCACACAAAGACAGTTTCAACAGCCCCGACATATCAAGCAGTCAGCAGCTTCTAGACCTGTGCCCACCAAGTTCCCTTGACAAACCCTAGCCTCTGAACTCTTGAGTTCACTCAGCTGTTTTGCAATATTAAACTCTCTCTGCTGTAATGGCCGAGTCAGCTTCGGTTTTTCTTGTCAATGGGCATGAGACCCGGTCAGGCTGTAACACTAGCACCCAGGACCCACCTCATCCAGGGCCTGTCCCTGTCCCCACTGCCTCCGCCTGAAGGGCATCGCCTTCCCACGTCCACAGGTCTGTCCTCACTCTCGGCACCACACGCGGAGAGGAGCCACGGCCGTTCCGGGTACCGGGGTCTGCTCCAGCGCGGGGCCCGGAACTCAGGCTCCTGGGCCTCGACCCCCTCCCATGCTCAGGCGCCGGCGGGAGGAGGAGGCGATTCATCACCTGGGCCGCAGGGGCAGATGCGGCGGTGGCCCGGCTCCTGCGATGCTTCCCCGACTCCTCCAGCCCCGCCAGCCAAAGGCCCCAGGAGTCTGGCGCCGCCTCCCGCCGGTCTCCTTCCTTCTTGGCTGCTCAGAGCCCCAGAGCAGGGGCGCGAACTTTTTTACTGAGACGGGGGAGGGGCGAGAGGGGAGGCGGGAGGGGCGGGGGGAGCGGGGCGGGGGCGCAGGGGCGGCCTGAGAACCAGGGGGACCGCGAGGTGCCACAGTTGCCCAGACTACAGGAATCCCGACTGCCCCCGGTGCGGGGACATGTCCTTCTGGTCTCCTGGCGGGCTGTGGCGGACGGGAGTGTGATCTGCTGGGCTCTAGGCAGTTGGGTGGAGAGAAAGGCCTTGTGGGACTGTGGGGAAACTGCTCCTTAGAGACAGCCAGCTCTCAGTGTTGGTGAGTAGAGCACACAGCCGCATGCCCCCACACAGGATGGTCCCTGCAGCGTGCTGACAAGGACATAGAATTTTATCATGTCAGGCTCCACCAGCATTGAAAGTCTAAACTGCTATGGGAAATGATCTCCCTTATGGAATATTAAGAAGACATGTGGGCCGGGCGCGGTGGCTCAAGCCTGTAATCCCAGCACATTGGGAGGCCAAGGTGAGGAGATTGCCTGAGCCCACAGGTTCGAGAACAGCCTGGGCAACTTGGCAAGACCTCACCTCTGCCATAAATCAAAAAATTAGCAAGGCATGGTAGCGTGTGCCTGTAGTTCTGGTTACTTGGAAGCTGGAGGCAGAAGGATCGCCTGACCCCAGCAAATCGATGCTGGGGTAGCCATGAGCATGCCAATACACTCCAGCCTGGGTGACTGAGTGAGACTCCAACTCAAAAAAAAAAAAAAAAAAGAAGACATGTGCCTGGGTGCAGTGGCTCACACCTATAATCCCAGCACTTTGGGAGGCTGAGGTGAGAGGATTACCTGAGCCCACGGATTCGAAACGAGCCTGGACAACTTGGTGAGACTTCATCTCTACAAAAAAATTAGCTAGGCATTGTGGCGTGTGCCTGTGGTTCCAGCTACTTGGAAGGATGAGGCGAAGGATTGCCCGAGCCCAGCAGGTCGAGGTTGTGGTGGCTGTGAGTGTGCCACTGCACTCCAACCTGGGTGACAGAGTGAGATTCTGACTCAAAAAAAAAGAAGAAGAGGAGGAAGACTTGTGGGGGAACAGATCCTGTACTGTTGGGCTATGGAGACAAGTTCTGTGAGATGACACATTGCTAACAAATGCACAGAGTAGCTTAACTCCCTTTTTGTGTAACCTACCCCCTACCGACTAAGAATGTTGGTGTGTAAGGTTGGAAAAGATCTGGCCAGCAGTGGAGCTGCTGCTGCAGGAGACTCCTGAGGTGGGTAGTTATAATGACAAAAACAGTAGCAACAGGCAAAGATACTTATGGCCTAGTGTAAAGTGACCACAACACACCAGTGTTTTCTCTTACATTTTTATGTGTGTGAACTGGATTTGGCACCTAACCAAGTTGCCGCTGGGAACTAACGGAGGACAGATTACTAGTATGACTGAGGATAACTCAAATAGAAAAGCCCTAAAAATGCCAGGCACGGTGGCTTACACCTGTAGTCCCAGCACTTTGGGAGACCAAGGTGAAAGAGTTGCCTGAGCCCAGGATTCAAGACCAGCCTGGGCAACTTGGCAAGACTTCATCTGCAATAAATAAAAAAAATTAGCTGGACATGGTGGTATGTGCCTGTAGTTCCAGCTACTTGGAAGTCTGAGGTGGAAGGATCGCCTGAGCCCAGCAGATCAAGGCTGCAGTGGCCATGAGCGTGTCACTGCACTCCAGCCTGGGCAACAGTGAGACTCCGACTCAAAAAGAAAAGAAAAGCCCTAAAACAGATGCCACAGTGCCTATATGAGTCTGGTTTCTGAGCCGTTACTGATCTTGGGTCCATGTCTGTGGAGGCTCTTCTGTGCCACTGTTACCCTGGCCCAGTCTGGCTATGGTTGGTGTCGTGGTGCCCCTGCCCTTTGTCCAAGGAGATGGAGTAGTTGGACCCATCTCCTGCATGGAACTCTGCAAAGAGAACGCCCAACAGCCAGGCCAAGAGGTGTCAATAACCTGCCCGCTGTCCCAAAAGGAGGATACCACTATTAGGAATTCTGCTGCCCAGATCAAGTACAGAGGATTATCTGCGTAGACCTCTAACCAGGGAGGAAACCACATGACAGCTCAAGCCTTGGAATTCACATCTGAGTAGAAAATGGTGTCAGACACTCACCACCTCATCCTGCCAGCTATTACTTGCAGTATGAAACTGACAAACCCACCCGAATTCCAACACCTCACAACCTGCCCCTGACTAGAAAGAGCCCCCTCATCCTTTGCTCTCCCCACACACATGGTGATGGGGAGGGGTTTGGGGTTGCCCTGATGCAATTACAGGTGAGGCCAGGCCTGAACGGGTCTGCCTTGTATTACCTGTGGGTGCCCCATGCCAAGTGGCTAGAGGCATCAAGTGTGAGAGATAAGCCAACATCTGCATCATTGAAAAAAGCTCTCTCATAAAGTCAAGATACAGCAGAAGAATGTCTTGGTCTTTTGAGTATCTTCTGCCAAGGGAGATGGTTATGGGCCTGTCTCTAGAATGTGGTGCCTAGCTACCAGAATTACAAATTCTATTGTGGTCTGTAACCAAGGAAGTAAAGTTACTTCTTCAAGCTTCCATCACCTGGGCCTTTTCTTCAATAGGTCTTTTTCCAAAGTCCCCACTGTGCTGCTGACTGCTCACCCTCCTCCCCACATCAACTCCTCATGTGTTCATAATTATGCAAACACAGGCCCCTTCAGCCTTCTGGGAAGAGCTGGTTATTGTTGCCAGGGCCCCAGATTTGAGGAGACAGAGTTGGATAAGAACTTCCTTTTTCTCATCATTTCTGTTATCCTAGACAAGCCATTGTGTGTTTTGGGGTCTCCCCAGTCTTCCAACATAAACAATGGAGATCATGCCAGCATATTCTTCCTAGAGAACTCATCAGGTGTGTATTAGATGTCTTATAAAACATTATTTATAATGTTTACTCTTCTGCTAATATCCATTAACTTAAATGCTATTGTATAAAATTAATGATACTAACATACTAAGTCAATATATCTTATATAATAAGTGAGAAAGAGAATAAACAAAACAATGATCACACACACATGACAATATAAAGAGAAAATACTTTCGAAGATTATCCTTTCTGTGGTATCACATGTAGATACAGCACACACTCTGAAATGGGAGAATTATAAGAAGGAGTGAGAAGCAGCTTGGAATACAACTCAGACAGGCCTAGGTCCAGCAGTGTGATCTTGGGAATGTCACTTTTCTTCTGGACCTCGTTTTCCAACCTGCGCTAGTGAGAGGTTGAGATGAAATCACATTCAGATATTGTCATTCTCTGACATTACACCTTCCCATCCTTCCCATTATATGTAGAATCAGACCATGTGCTTCATCTAGGCCAGCCCCAAGGCTCATAGCACTAAGTAGTTAGTGACTCACTTCTGACAAGAGAACACAAAAATATTGGAGATCACTTCTATTTTAGTCAGTTTAGGTTGATATGGCAAGAAACCTTTGACTGGGAAGTTTCAGGTTGTATCCTCGATGATGAGCTCCTTGGGTTTCCATTCACAAATCCACTAATCTATTCATGAAGGCTCCACCTAGAGCACAGCAAGAATGATGGTAAGTTATTCCCTACTTTTAATATAGAAAAGACTATGATTTCTTTTCTTTTTCCTTCTTTTCATTTTCCTTTTTTTTTTTTTTTTGAGTCGGTGTCCTACTCTGTCCCTCAGGTTGGAGTGCAGTGGCATGAACATGGTTCACCTCAGCCTCAAACTTCTGGACTCAAGTAATCCTCCTTCCTTGACCTCACAGACTGCTGGGATTATAGCTGTGAGCCATTGTGCTGGCCTGTGGTTTTTTTTCTTTTTTTCCTTTTTATCCTCTCCTCCCACCTCAACCTCTCTATCTCTCTCTCTCATGTTTCACCAAATTCCAATGTTTTGGGAATCTTTCTATATAAGGTCCTGTGACAAAGAACAAAGGGAGTGCCCAGACCAACTGGTAATGTTTTGCCAGTTATCTGGGTCCGTAGGCCAGCCTAGGTTGATGCCAGGTGCTGTGCAGCTCGAACTAGTGGGTTCTTTGACTCGACCCTGAAATAATTTTTCAGATGGCCAGCAAATGTCCAAAACAAAGTTTATTAGAGAAACAAGAAAGGAAAGAAAGGGAGACATGGTAGAGCTGGGTTGGGCAAGAGAAACTGTGCCTTTTGCTTTTTACAATAGGCCTGATATACCTTCACAATGATTGATATGTTAAAGAGGGTGGAGCTCAGGTAACTGCCACTCTGGAGATTTACATCTCTCTGCTTCTTATGGGAGGGGTGGTCTTTTCCTGACCACATTGTCTTTTGCAGGAAACATGCCAGACTTTTCCAATTCACAAGTTCATGAGCTACAAGGTCATTTTATTATAATTTCTATGGTTTTGGTTAGTTAAGGAGTGGTATTGGGTCTTCTGCCTTCAACAGAGAACCTGAAAGATTCTTAGTGATTACAATGCTAAATAAACCATGAATTGAAAGACTGGGCTTATTCTTACGTCTATGAGGTTTTCTTTTGATTTGTGAAGTGGGTGGGGTAGGCTGCCAGCTTGGCTTGTAGTAAAATGGAATTTTAAAAATGTCTGAACACTTCCTAAAACCTGCCTATGGGAAATTTATCTATGTCTAACCTATGCTAGCTACCCTGCCTCAAGTTGACACATAAAATTAACCATCACAAATCCAGTCTTTATCAACTGAGGAGTAACATGTTATCTCCTTAAATCATATTAATTTTTAAATAAAGTCAATAGCACAGTCATAATTCTGCTTATTATCATACAATTTTCCTGCCAAAACTAAAAACACACTGATTTCTTCTTTGGATGATGAGGCAAAGTCCTTAAGAAATGTTTACTCTTCTCCTGACATTTAGTAACTTAGATGCTATTGTATAAAATTAATAACTCTAAATACTGATTTACATTTCTTATATGATAAGGAAAGAAAAGAGCAAAGAAAACAAATGTCACACACAAACACATGACAATATAAGGAGAAAATACTCTTGACAATTGTCCTTTCTGTAACTGGTCACATGGTTGAAGCTAGTATTTGTAACGACCATCTTCTACTATCAATTCTATACATTTTGGTTTTTTGTTTTTGCTTTGAGACATGGTCTCACTGTATTACCAGACTGGCGTGCAGTCACCCAGCATAGCTCACTGCAGCCTCTAACTCCTGTGCTCAGGCGATCTCCCACCTTAGCCTCCCAAGTAGCTGACACTATAGACATGTGGCACCACACCTAGCTAATTTTTTCTATTTTTTGTAGAGACAGGGTCTCACTATGTTGCCCAGGCTGGTCTTGAAGTTATGAGCTCAAGCAGTCTTCCAGCCTTGGTCTCCCAAAGTGATGGAATTACAGGCATGAACCACAGTACCTGGGTCAATTCTGTATTACCTTTGCCCTCAGTAAGAAACTCAGCTGGTCTTGATTCTTTACCTGGCAAGGTGATCCAAAACTTCATTTATGAACGTTCTGGGCCACTTTTAGATCTACCTGATTTGGTTTATTGTAGTTTTCTATGACCTTAATCACAGGACATGGTAATATTAAGAGATGTTTTAAGAGTTCTCCCGTATTGCAGGAATACACTTTTCTACATTTGTTCCATTAATATTAGTTCCATTTCTCTTTGGTAGTCTGCATCAAGTACCTCACCTAACACCATAACTCCCTTCTTGGTTTATGTACTCAAAGGTATGAAGGCATCCAGAGTGGCCAGTGGCAGTCATAAGGTCCCATTCAATGGCACCATTGTTTTGAGTCCTGGTGGAATCATTTCTCCCTTTGGAACCAAGACCTCTAGGCCAGCAGACTATGACGCTGTGAGAAGAGAAAGCATAGATTTTGCTATTGAGTCAAGAGGAGCAACAGTGACTGGTGTCACCCCCATTTCTATCCCTTTGTTAGGTCACAATCCCAGTGAGGCCTCCAAAATGTTAGGCCAGAACCGCCAGGGGTGTGTGCGATCCAGTGCCACGTGAAAAATGCAAACAATTACACAGAAGTTAGATGGGAAAATATAGTTTATTTAGATAGTAAATAGAGAGAGAGAGAGAGAGAGAGAGAGAGAGAGAGAGCAAGAGAGGAGATTTACTGTTCCAAAATAGGGGAGGAGGCTGAAGCTAAGAAGCAGGCGGCCATAGCTCAAAGAGCCACATGGCCACACCAGAGTTTAACAAAGCAAGGCAAATGGCTGCTTGAAGGTGAATGATTTTAAACCTTCCCTTTGATAGGGAGCAGGTTGTTAAGGTGATTGGGTGGTGGTCTGTTCCATGTTCTCACAAAGGGGACAGGTAAGCACAGGTACTGACATCAGGTGATGGACGGCAGGCAGATGGGTGGATTAGTCACATGATAGTTGCCATGTTGATGGGGTCTGTGTCATGAAGGTCATGAGGGGCTGATTAAAGTTTAACTTGTTTCTTATGAAAATACTTGGAATAGAAAAGCTAATTAGTACAAAACAAGTTGGGGAGGGGGTTGTAAGACAGTTATCAATAACTACCTCTGAGAAACTGATTTTGTCCTTGGCTAGTGATTAGAAGGTAAACTAGGTAATGTTAAGAGACTATGACAGAACTAGGTAGTGTCAAAATGGCTGTGCATAGTGTATATTGACGTCATCTTATATCCTTTCACCCATGATTCCTGGACTTGTGAATCCTGCCTATAAGAGAAATAATACCATATTCTGAATGCTGATTCAGAGCATCTTCAGCCTTGTGGAATCTTGCCTCAGTCCTGTAGATATTGCCTCCTACCTGGCTCTGTAACTGAGTGTTTCAAAGACCACTCCAGGCAAGCTGCTTTATGGTGGGGAAAACATGATAAGACTATGAATTTCACACATCCTTGCCTCTAAAGTGAGTTCCTTAGTATAACATAACAGTGAATAAGGCATTCAATTGGCCCACAAATGGCAGTTTTGGCAGAAGCATTGCATACAGGGAAGGCTAATTTATATCCAGAGTGTCTATTCCTGTACAAATAATATGCTGCCCCTTCCATGAGGGAAGACATTCCATGAAATCAACCTGCCACTAAGTGGCAACCTAATAACCCCAGAGAATAGTGCCCTAGCACCTAGTTAAGCATTCAGTCTCTACAAAGGCACCTTAGTTGGCCAAGATCTGCTTTTCCAAAGAGGAATAGACATTTTCAGAGGACGGCAGGTCTTTGCTCCAAAATCCTAAGGGCCTGTTCTGTGACTCACCTATAGGTGCATCCAAAGGTTCTGAATAGAATCCTCTATGCCACTGATACTTCAAGATAGTTTTATCTACTGGGTTATTTGGCCCAAGTAGTAGAGGAGCTCACATGGTAATCTGGACCTGTTACAGAGCTGTTTCTTGTTCTGGGTCCCACTCAAAACCACCAGCCTTTTTTGGTCATTTTGAAAATTAGCCAGAGTTACACATCTAGATGAGAAATATGTTGGATCCCAAATCCAATGAACTCCACTAGGTGTTGTACCTCTTTGCTAGTTGCAGAATAAACAGATACAACAATTCGTTTACCTTAGACAGGCTATATCAACATGCTCCACACCCCTGGATCCCTGAAAATCTTAGAGGTAGAAGGCCCATGAATTTTTGTTGTTTTCTCTGACATGTGAATGTCTTACTAATAAGTCTAGAGTAGTTGCTAATTTTTGCTGATTAAGTCCAAACAGCATAATGCCAACAATTTCATGAACCACTATGATATCTTGGGGAAGGGAAAAATAAAGTCCTATGAACTAAATTATGACCTAGTTCTAGAGAGTTAATATATCCTGAGATAAGACAGGGAGGTGTGTGACTGACCTTGCCAGCTGAAAGCTAACTACTTCTGGAGGGCCTTGTGGACAGGTATAAGCAAGAAGCACTTGCCGGATCAACTGCTGAATGCCAGGTTCCAGGGGATGTGTTGGTTTATTCATTAATGAAACACATCTGGTGAAGCAACTGAAATTGTAGTCCACACATGGCATAGGTTATTGTTATCCACTGTCATTTTCCAAGATATGTCCTTCGTCTGCATAGTCCCAATAAACAAGTTCAATGTAGATGTGGTGTGAATCACAATCCCTGCATCCTTCAAGTCATTGATGGTGGCACTAAATTATCAAATCCCCAGCAATGTAGTATTTCTTTAGTTTTACTATGATCTGTCAGAGCAGTTCTAGTGGCTTCCACTCGGCCTTTCTCATGATAGAAACCCTTAATCCACAGATCAGAGCTCAGACCATCCTAAATACCTGTATAGGTCAATTATAAGCTAATACATTTGGGAGTGATTTGTTATGCAGCAGTAGCTAACTAATCATACACTCATTACAGACTAAATTCCAGGATTCAAGGACATGTTGATTACAAGTTACTTGGCAAAGAGTAGGCATGCTATAGTTACTGATTTCCTTTCCTTCTCCTTTAATGTTGGATCTCTTGTTAGATGATGTTGAATTATACGGAAATGCATTCAGACATGTGTACATGTGCTTTGTGCCTAAACTCACACATGTTCCATACCACAGGAGAAAACAGACAATCATAGCCTGACCATTACAAAACTGCAAAATTATAATTTTGCCTTTAATCTATTTCCTCCACATCTAAATCATCGTGGTCAAGGCTATGGGTAGATTTAAAGACATGGTGTTCACTCCTCCTGGGGGCCCATCATCCTTTGTTACTGTCTTATCCCTGGAAGGTGAGTGGCCCCTTCCAGGGTGGGCAGCAGTGGTCTACCTGTGGACACTTTCTGATTGCAGCCTCTGCTCTCTCTTGGTGTACCTTTTCTCCCACCCTTGCTCCTGAGGAGAGATGTTGGTAGGAAGGCAATGTTCCATCAACTCTGGTAGAAAGGGGGTGTCAGACCCTTTTCCTCCCAGAGATCAGGGAACCAGAGCTGTCAGAGGTGCACTTCAAAGTGGCAGCCACTGGCCTGGGGCTACTGAGCACCTGAAATGTGACTCTTCTGAACTGAGATGTGCTGGAAGCTTTATAGAGTTTTGGACATATAATATCAAAAATATACTTCATTAATAATTTTACATTAATTACATATTAAAATAACATTTTGGATAATTGGATCACAAATTATTACAATCAATTTCACCTGTGTCCTTTTTTATGTTGTTACTAGAAAATGAGAAATGACACACGTGGCTCACATTTTGTATTTATTGGATACTGTTTCCTAAGATAATTTGCCTTTTTTTTCAAAGCTAAGGCTGCCTTCTCAAAAGACCGTGGGCCTGGAAGACTATGAATTCTGAAACTTTATTTTTTTTTTTTTTTTAGTTGGAGTCTCACTCCGTCGCCCAGACTGGAGTGCAGTGGCCGCTCCCGGCCACCGCAGCCTCGACCTGCTGGGCTCCGGCGATCCTTCCGCCTCAGCCTTCCGAGTAGCGGGAACTACAGGTGCGTGCTACCACGCCCGGGTAATTTGTAGAGATGAGGTCTCGCCAAGTTGCCCAGGCGGGTCTCGAACCCGTGGGCTTAGGGTAGAGATGAGGTCTCGCCAAGTTGCCCAGGCGGGTCTCGAACCCGTGGGCTTAGGCAATCCACTCACCTTGGCCTCCCAAAACGCTGGAATTACAGGCTGAGCTACCGAGCCCGGCCGAATTCTGAAACTTTAAATAATGATTATATTGTTTCCATTTGTGAATAACATATTTATGTACTGTATGTTTGTGTATATACATACGTATAATTCATGAATGGATATCATCTTATGTATAAAGTTAAATACAAATGTTCCCCAGGCGTCGCCAGGTCCCTGTGTAGAGGAGTCGCTTGAAAAGGGTGCGACCCAAAACTTGTCACTCCAGCGACTTTCAGCTCAGCTTCTGATCCCATCTTCCGTCACTCGGGCTGAGGGGGCGGGACTTAGAGCCTTATCCAGTCAGAGCTGCTGGGGTGGGGGACTGTCCAATCAGATACGCAGCTGGAAAGGAAGGGGCGGCTTCCGGCATCTGGCGGGGTCTTTGTCTCTGGCACCCAAGCGCCCAACTGGGCCCATGTCCTCTGCTCCTTCTCCTACTTTCCGGGAGGCTCAGGTCTCTCTGCCACAGACTCTGTCACCCTGTGACCTGCAAGTATCGGGAGCTCCACAGCTAAGCCTCAGGACACCCGGAAACTGGAAATGGTGAGTGCGGGGCGGGCCTCGGAGAGCGGAGGTCGCGGCTTCCGGGATCTGCGGGGCCTTGGCCGTCCTCTAGCCGGAGCTCCGGTCCGGTCTCCACTTCCCGTGTTTTCTGATCCGGCAGGCCCGGGTGACTCTGCCGCAGCCTTAGTCGCCCTGTGATCCGCAAGTTCTTAGGGAGAACCCGAGACACCCGGAAGCCGGGAAATGGTGAGTGCACGGAGGGCGTCCGGAGCCGGGAGGACGGCCGAACGGGCCTGTCGGGACCCGGGCCATCCCGGCGGCCCCGGAGTCTGAACCTGCGTCCTCGCCGGCAGCTCGACCCTCGGTCCCCTTCGGCGTAGGGTGGGACTGGGCCGGCAGCCGGGACCCCGGTGCCGTGTCCTGTCCCTGCGCGACCCCTCCCACCCGGAACATCCTCTGGGCTACTCTGGCGGCGCCGCGTCCCCCAGATTGTGCGGGACGACGGGAAGGTCCCGGGGAGGATCCACTCGTGTGCCGGGCTTCTGCGTGGGAAGAACTTTGGTCCGTGGGTTTTCCTTCTCCTTTTAAAAATTAAACTGAGGCACCTCAAAATTTTAAAGAGTTTATTTGAGCAGTTTCAAGAATCGTGGAGTACCCAAACATGGCTTGTGATTTGGGGTCTACAGGAGGGGTTTGAAGGAAAGCTTTAAAAGGCTCAAGAGGAAGCAAACCACCTTCAATAACTGATCAGTTATCTGGACTGTCCAGTTGGATTGTTCATGAGTATGTAATCAGCTTTATTGGCAGTTCGTGGTTACTTAGGAAGCTTAAGTTTTGCTTTTCTCTACCTTAGTAATTTACCAGAAACTTGAGTTAGGTTTTCTTAGGTAGAATCTCAGGGTGCTACAGTTACTTAAAGCTTATTTTCTCCCTATTTAATTATTTTAACATTCTACAGGGGACTGTTTTTTCACTTTTCTTTTTCCTCTTTTCTTTTTTTTTTTTTTTAACAAGGCCAGTTCTCATTCTGTGGCCCAGTCTGCAGTGCAACCACACCATCACCTATCAGGGCTCACTGCAGCCTTGACCTCCTGGCCTCAGATGAGCCTTCTACCTCAGCCTCCTGAGTACTTGAGGCTACAGGGTCACACCACCATACCCAGCTAATTTTTTAAATTTTTGGTAGAGATGAGGTGTCGCTGTATTGCCTAGGCTGATCTCGAACTCCTAGGCTCAAGAAGTCCTTGGCTTTGGCCTTCCAAAGTGCTGAGATTTCAGGCATGGCCACCCTGTCTGGCCTTTCCCGATTTTTCAACTTTATGGCAAGGAGGACCTCAAATACACAACTCTTGTTTCCACAGCCTATGTTAGGGCCTTTAGTAAGTTCTAACATTTTCAGTTCCTTTCCCACATTCCTGGATGCTAAATACCCCTGTCCTTTATTTCATTTTCAAAAAGACACTGTATTTTTTTTTTTACAGAACAGTGGGTGGTTCTTTTAAAAATATATATGTTTGTTGTTTCTGAAGATTTCACATAGAAGGACAGCATAGAATAATCACTTGACATCTGCTGTAAAAAGTCTGTGTTTCTCCTTATCTTCCCTACGCATACACCTCACCAGAATGTCTTTGGGTTGAAGTTCACCTTTGGAACCGTTATGGGATGATGTGTTCTCAGCTATCCTCTTTACTTTTCTTGGTTCTGTATTTTACTACTGTGGGGATGACCCAAGATGCCTACAGTGGCCGTGTCTCTTGTAGTATCTAGTGACTACCAGCTCCAAGGTTATCTTCTCCCAGAGGGCAGCCTGAGGTATGGGGTGGAACCTCTCAGGGGACCAACTGGATTCCCTGGGGCTGAGAAGAGTCTCCTGATATATCCTTCATCTGAAAAACTGACACGGCCGGGCTCGGTGGCTCAGCCTGTAATCCCGCGCTTTGGGAGGCCGAGGTGAGTGAATTGCCTGAGCCCGTGGGTTCGAGACCCGCCTGATCAACTTGGCGAGACCTCATCTCTACAGTAAATCAAAAAAATTAGCCGAGCATGGTAGCGCGTGCCTGTAGTTCCAGCTACTTGGAAGGCTGAGGCGGAAGGATCGCTGGAACCCAGCAGGTCGAGGCTGCGGTGGCCGGGAGCGGCCACTGCACTCCAGTCTGGGTGACAGAGTGAGACTCCAACTCAAAAAAAAAAAAAAAGAAAAAGAAAAACTGACACCATGGGACAATAAGATTTTCTTCCCCGAACGTCAGCCTTCATTCCTTGGAGAGACATTGCTGGATAGCCAGTCAGATGTTGGTATTGAAGGGAAGAGACAGAAATGATTCATACCCTCTGGATTCTCTGAGAATTGTAAAGGAGGAAAACTATCCCCCTCTCTCCTCCCCCCCAAAAAAGAAAACCCTTCCTATTGAGTGGTGTTAAAATCTGCAAAGCAAAAATGTACCTTGGGCACACAGGAGGGCAAGTGCAGTGTCTCCTGGGAGGGCAATAATGAAGTTCTTCAGGGAGCAAGATGGAGCTGGGAGGCTCTTTCAGTGATAGGATGGCCTGATGAGATGTAGAGTCAGAAATATCTGTGTTCCAGTCAGCACTTTTCCTCTCTGGATTTGCCACTTTGAAAGGATTTGTTTGCTTATTTCAATTCAGTTTCTACTAACTGTAAAACATTTCACCCGGAAAGCTTGCAACATTTTGAAAAACAAATATTTTCTAAGAGGCAAGAAAGGATTCCAGAAAAAAAATTAAATAGCCATTTTTGCATTTTATTCATAAAAATTCTTATTTACCTTTTTATTTTGCAGTGTGAGTGTAGTAAGATTCTGAGGTCTTCTCTGTTTTAGTGTGATTTCACACAGAATCCCAGATCTTAGCTTTAGGAAAGCTCTTTGGGAAACAGAGACAATGTGTCTCTCATTCTGGCTGCAGAATAATGAGTGCATTTCCACAAGTGTGGCAGATGAGATGGTGAATTACAAATGTTCGTGAAAACCAGTTCCTCTCTTGTGCAGGTGGACAGTTTGTGACTGTCCAAACAGTTAGATAACTTTCATATCTTGTTACCTGAATGTTGGAGTATAATTTTATTTTATTTATTTTATTTTATTTTTTTTGAGTTAGAGTCTCACTCTGTCGCCCAGACTGGAGTGCAGTGGCTGCTCCCGGCCACCGCAGCCTCGACCTGCTGGGCTCCGGCGATCCTTCCGCCTCAGCCTTCCAAGTAGCTGGAACTACAGGCGCGCGCTACC
>CAUYQG010133743.1:0-38450 GCA_963574415.1 Tarsius wallacei | reverse complement strand
AAAAAAAATAGGCAAGATATAGGAGAGACTAAATTTGTCCGAAATAATAGCCTGATCAGCTGACTCAAAGTTCATGACCAGGATTTTGTTTGGATCAGTATCTTTAAGAAAGGTTCAGCTGGGCTCGGTGGCTCAGCCTGTAATCCCACGCTTTGGGAGGCTGAGGTGAGTGGATTGCCTGAGCCCGTGGGTTCGAGACCCTCCTGGGCAACTTGGCGAGACCTCATCTCTACAATAAATCAAAAAATTAACTGGGTGTGGTAGCGCGCGCCTGTAGTTCCAGCTACTTGGAAGGCTGAGGCGGAAGGATCGCCGGAGCCCAGCAGGTTGAGGCTGCGGTGGCCAGGAGCGGCCACTGCACTCCAGTATGGGTGACAGAGTGAGACTCCAACTCAAAAAAAAAAAAAAGAAAGGCTCAATAAACTATGTTTTCATACTTACCTGCTGTTTTATTTTAAGAGCAGTGTAGCTTTGCATACTTTTTTTTTTTTTTTTTTTTTTTTTGAGACAGAATCTTGCCATGCTTCCCAGACTGGATTGTAACTCCAGGGCTCAAGCCTCACCTAAGTCTCCCAAGAAGCTGGGACTACAAGGCACGAACCACTGTTCCTGGCTGAAAGCAGTTTAGCTTTACAAATAGCTAAACTGCATACCTGACATACTCATTTTCATATTTTATCTTCTTCTTTGGAACTTTTAGTAGCTGACCTGGTAGATGGTTACAGTGTTTCTGGGGTGTGCTGTCAGTAGGGTTTTAAACATGCAAAATGACCATCATTCCTTTTTGTGATCATCCTTAGCTCTGCTCTGTGGCTGTGAGTGTGATTATCAAAGGATAGATTTATAGGGGATTTCCATGTAGAAAGAGCCATCACGAAACAATTTTCTCATTTACCTTTTGATGCTAAAAACAAAATAGCTTGATCTATATTTCTTGGTGAGACTTTTCCATATGGTGGTATTGGCTAGACTTGCTTCTCTGATACACAAATACGATGTCGTTCTTTAAAACCATTTGCTTGTAGTCAGCGTGTGAATCTTGAAGTAAATAGATGATTAACTTGTTACTTTGAAATATAAAAATTTTACATGAAGTTAAATTTCAGTTCCAGAGTTTAGGAATTGTCACTTTATGTTTTTCTCATTTCCTGTTGAAGTGACAGTTATTAACATACCTGAACAATCGTATTTAATAAAATAGTAATTTTATTTGTCCCCTTTGATTATATTTGCCACAGGTATTGAGTGTCTGCTGCGTGCACACCAATGTATTTAATGTAGGGAAGTTAATGTTGTCAGTTTAGGGATTTGTGAAATAGAAATGAAGCATTTTCAGCTTTAAATTCCAAACTGGCATATAGATCTTGCCTCTAGTAATAGTTTTATTGAGTACCATTTAATGTGAATGAAAGTAAGTGTGTGTTTTGTGAATGAAGGGAATTTACTTGTGGTGTACAGGTAAATCCGTTTACCTGGCTTTTGTTAATAATTACTATGAATTTATAGTCCATTTTAAAGGGGGAATTTTACTCTCTTTTCTTGTCCTTTTTAATAAAGACTTTGCAAAACATTTGCAAAATCTGACACTTCTATAGCATAAAGAGCCACTTTGAAAGAAAAGCTTATAGTGGAAATGCTGTTTTGCTGGACTGTGGGTTCAGGCATCCCTTGCTGGACGGTGCCTTGCTTATTACTGCTCACCCAAGAGAATCATTACTAGACTTCACAAACTCACAAGGAAATACACAAGACAAACAAAAACATTTTATCACAAAAATTTGTGCTTGATTGTCTTAGGCAAGTGCCCAGTTTCAAAGACTGTTGGGTTTTCTGTTTATTTTTTGTTTGATTTTCTTGTTTATGTTTTCTATGCTCCATATACAACTTTGTATGTATTTCATAGAACAGGTAATGTTTGGGGCATTTAAAACTTGCCAGAATCCAGCTAATAAATGTAATTAGGCTTAGATTGAAGCTACTGGGTGGGATGGAGGTAAATAGGAAATGGAAAGTTGGGGTGGGTGGCATGGGAATATATGTTTACAAACAAATGTTTCATGATATTTAGTAATTATAATTGCTTAGGAATTAATATGGCCTACTAGGGAAAGAAAGAAAAAATACTCCCCACCAAAATAAAAATGCATTTTCTTTTGGAAAGAACCACTTTATTTTCCTCCTTTCTTTTCTTTTTTCCTTGCTTTTTTTTTCTTTTCTTTTTTTTTATTTTAAAGATATTTGGGCTATAGGGTGTATATTTGCAGAACTACTAACGTCAGAACCAATATTTCACTGTCGACAAGAGGACATCAAAACTAGTAATCCTTATCACCATGACCAGCTGGACAGAATATTCAATGTAATGGGATTTCCTGCAGGTACACATTATGTTTTTGTTTTTAAATCACTGTTGTTTGAACTTAGATATCGTCATTGGAAAGGTGTATATTTTTAGCTGATGAAAGCTACTCTTACTCGATTCTTTATTTTATGACTTGTATTTATAAAGGTCCATAGATACAGTCAGCAAAATTTGTAGAGTTCACTTATTAGCATGAAAATATTTATGGGTTTCCTTAATTTGTGGACTGTATTTTTGTTTCATTTTGTTTTGCTTTTTTGTTTTGTTGTTTGATATTTGAAATGATAAGCTATTTGCGATATCTATATTGAAAAGGTGCCTTTAGTTCTTACCACTAGAGACTATAAATAAAATTCAGTAGTAGGAATTTTTTTCTGGCAGCCTATGTAGTACTGCTACTGTTTGGCATTTGAATACAAATTTAGAGCATTATTTCTATTTAGAGCACTATGCAGAATCACATATTGAAGAATGACATTTTTGCCCTGTAACCCTTGTCAGTAATAGCCTTGTTCCAGGTGTTCTGTTAGCACAGTTGGAATTTGGGTGAGCATCGTAGTCCTCCACAGGGAGCTCGCCCTCTGCCTCTGTTTTGCAGCAGGGAGACAGTTGAGTGGTACCCCCTCCCAACATTAGATCTCTCCAGCTGTACCCCAGGCCCTTATCATAGTGTATGAATATGGCTGTTCATTCATCAGAATGGTAGTTCATCAGTCACCAAAAACTACCCAGCAGTCCAGAATAATGAGAATCTGTTTAAATCTCCTAAGTAATTTTGGCTAGTCAAGTACTTAATAGAAATTGTTTCTTACTAGGAATATTTCTCAGGTCACTATAACTCAAGACTCACACAGATATAGCTGCAAGTTTTAACCTTTCTCTAGAAGTGGTCAGCAGTTTGGGGAGACCACTTTGTTGTGATGGAATTTGTATTTACTCACTAAATTTTTACTGAGTAGCTGCCATGTGCCAGACACTGTCATAAGTAAAGAATACTGATACTATAACAGACATGATTCTTAAACAGACATGATTCTTACCCTGTTGAAATTTACACTGTACTTCTATAAGCAGAATGTTGAAAACATAAGTATGGTTTGAATAGGCATAGAGGAATGACCTTTTCTTCTTGCTTCTGAAGGTGTCCATTGTTTCTGAGGCCCACAGGGAAGGGACCATGGCTTCTGTTAGGGTAGGCATGAGGTCCTCTAATGGAAGCCATTCTTAAAGTGTGGTTCAGCAGTTAAGGGTAGGTTCTGTATATAAGGAACCTTGAAAAGCAGGCAGCAAGTTTAGGATTGATATGCTGAAAAATGAGAATCTATGATGAGTTCTTGAGAACTAGAGATGTGATTTATGTTGTATTTAGAAAAATTAGGCAGTAGATGGTGAAAATCATTTAGAAAGATGTTATTGAAAACCAGAGAAACCAGCCACTTGCTAGAGCAATACTGCAGGTGTAAAGTGATAATAAGAATGGAGAGTAAAGCACAAATATAAAACTTTGTGTAGGAAGTGTGTGTAATTGAGGGAAAACTCAAAGATTATCTCATGATTTCTAGCATGAAAAAAGGTCAAAATAGAGAAGCTGGAACAAGGAAACAGTTAAGAGAAAACTCCGTTTAGGAGTGTAAGTATATATTTAGTTTGCAACATGTGATATCTTTGGAGAACAGTTAGCAAATTTTTTTTACAAGTAAGTTCAAAGAAAAGCGAACCTGTACAGGACATTGAAAAGCTAAAGGTGCTGGAAAGCAGCCTGTTTCAGTGCTGTGCATCTAGCCAACTCAGTGACTCTCATGAGCAGTAATGGAGAAAAACAAGTTACTTATACTTAGCATATGTCGTTTGGACAATTCTAATGCCAGCAAAACTAACGGAAACATTTTGTACTTAATATATTTAATAGCTGGGGTTGTTTTGGGCAGTGTTATTGAGACCAGCCAAGGTACCGGCTGACTTATTAATATACTAGTTACATCTTGTTCTTTTCTACTACAGGCAGTTATTACTGCTTATGTCGATTGCTGATGTAAGAAGTGTATTTAATAAAGTGAAAGGAGGGCTGTATCATCAGCCACTGAGGGGATAAAGTTAGCGTTCTCATTGGAGAGATTGGATGCTGTTTTGACCAAGAAATGTGGTAGAAAAGGGAAGATAAGTAGTTGTACTAACAGAAATAGGACTATTTTATAATAGGGATAGAAATGTTTATTTATAATGTATTTCCCTCTAGTAATAGGAACTGAGGCAGCCTACAGTAAAACATGTGGAAAGTAGGCAGTTTAAAATGATAAAAGATAAACTAATGTCTAAAACTCTGTACCAAGGTATAAGGAATTGTATTTACAGTTCAAGATGTGTACTTAGCTGAGCACTTATTTTGAAGTCTGAGCTTTCATGGAGGTTAAAAGTATAGGAAATATGAAAACGGTGGTGACCTTTTTAAAAATTCTTGAGAAGAGGAACTTAGGCAATATAAAAATTTATCATTGTATTTCACAGATAAAGATTGGGAAGATATAAAAAAGATGCCTGAACATTCAACATTAATGAAAGATTTCAGAAGAAATACGTAAGTTGGAAAGAAAATAGACCCTTTGTTGAGTTTTGCTTTTCTAGAATACTTAAAATGAGATTGAATATTCAGTATAATAGAGTACTCAGTATAGGATTAATAAGAAATTTTATTTACTCTAAAGTAGTTTTCATGATGACAGTCTTCATTTTTAAGATGCTTAAATGATGATATAAAGAAGGTGACTAATGTTACCAGCTGATTTGGGTATAAGAAAACATACATTTTTTCCCATATTTACTACTTTTTGGAAGTGTCACACCTGAAGAAATAAGAGACTAAAATAAATCAACCTCGCTAATAGCCACTTGCCTACTGACCTAGGTCCTAGTAATTTTGAGTAAGTTTTAATAGAGGAGAATGAATATTTCACATATTTACAGTGAAAGGCCAGGGATTGGGAGAGTCCATTTTATAAACCTCTAACAAATGTCTTTTAAACACATTGGTAGGGCTGAGTTAAACTTTTAACCCAGATGTGATTTAAAATAATTGTTAAAATATAACCCATGTGGAAACTACTCAGTGTCTGTTTTTCATGAAATTGTCTTACATGTAGTCGTTGGTATCCATTCAAAAGTGATTATTGTGAATGTTGAATTAAATATAAAATTGATTCAATGCTACTCATTTTTTGCTGATCATACTATTTTCAATATATTTTGTATTGGTTATGGTCAAAATAATGATGTTTGGAAGGATTTTAGCCAATGTAAAATTAACCTCAAATCTAATATAGATACTTCATAGTATTTCTCTTTCAGGTATACCAACTGCAGCCTTATCAAGTATATGGAAAAACATAAAGTTAAACCAGATAGTAAAGCATTCCATTTGGTAAGCTTTAGATAACAGTATTCATGAAATGCTTTTTTTTTTTTTTCCTAGTTGACTAGCCCAACCCGAGGCATTTTTGGGTCAATGTATATGGTTACTTAGCATCTTACATGCTCTCACAGTGAATACAGAGCTCTAGTTGGTGCATACCAGGAGAGACATCAAAACGCAAGCCTCTCCAAGCCCATATCATGGTTTGACAGACTGATGTTACATTAGATTTTCTAAAGGTAGTAATTGTAACAGATCTGTCAACGTTTTAAAAATTACATTTATTGTTTTTTAACCAGTTAATTTAAAATTTCAGAGGTGTATCAAAAAGAAACAATCTTAACATTTAGAAATAATTATGTAGATTATTTTGTATTTTAACTCTTTGAAAGATTGTTTACAAAGTTCTTAACTCCCAGGATAACTCTTACAATCTTGAGTATTACAAGTCATTCAGTGATGGTATGTGTTCTTTGTTTTTTCTGGAAGAGTGTGAAAGATGTCGTATTTATCAGTGTATCATAGAAAAATGATTTGACCTAGAATCTAACTGAATCCATGCACTAGCAAAGGTGATTCATGATGAGATTACATTCAGCTGCTACCAACTTAGATTTGTTTACAATAAAATTTCCATTACTATGCAATGATAATTAAAAATGTTTTTCAGTTTTATGTTTTCAAAAAAAAGATAACATATAAAAGGGAAATTTGGGGAAGCAGGTTGTATTTTGCTTGGCTTGAAATTCTTTTAAGCTTTATTCCCAAGTATTCTTAAATGGGAGTTCTTTTACCTTGAAAGGCTTAAACTTCCCTTTATTGCAGCCAGACCACTTGGCAAACATTTTTTCTATTTCTGATTCTGTTTTTGTGTGTTCTTTCTCTACTGTTTCTGCTTCTATATCTTTTACTTATTACATCATGTCACATTTTATATCATATATTTCATATCTTATCAGTTCTTTCTTTAAAAAACAGTGCTTGACCTATCATATTACCATACAATGTGTTTTCCAAATAATGGTTTATTGTAATGTCCTTACAGTAGCACCCAAATTGGAAAGTTAGGTTAAATTCTTCAAAACTGTAGATTTATTTATTAGAACAAAATGACGACAGTGGTGGTCACCTAGGAGTCATGATTTAGGGGGATGTTCTTACTTCCCCCCAAGTCTCCTGCTCTGAGATGACTCTCCATCTCCACGGAAACTCCAGAGGTAGCCTTCCTTTTACTTGTTTGTTTTTACCGTGGTGACCTGTCTTGATTGTTGGTATTCTTGGGTGGTTCCCATCTGAAAGTTCTGTTATAATTCTACTGAAACCATTGGAGATTTTAAAATAGCAAAATCCAGGCCTTTCTTTTAACCCTAAAAATAGAATTGTACTTTCAGTGAAATATCAGATCATTAAAATTAAATTTGAACCTCACCCTCCGAACATTTCATCTGTATTTTAAGATATTTTATGTCTTTTTGTTCTTTCAATTTGTCATCTCCCTTTAAGTCTCAGTGTGTTCATTAGTTCATTGGTTTTCAAAGTGTGGTCCTAGTTCAGCAGCATGGCAGCGCCTGGGAACTTGCTGGAAAAGCAGGTTCTCAGGCCCCTTCCACACCTGCCAATCAGAAACTGCGAGGAGGGCCCAGCTGTCTGTTTTAAGAAGTCCTCCAGGGCCTTCTGAGGCATGCTGAAGTCTGAAAGTCAATGTATTACATGACAGAGAATAAACTGAGACCACAATATAATTCCCTAAATCACATATTATAATCAAATTCAGTGACCTATGTTTCAACTTAAAAATACTGAATCTTCACATTAGTGTAACATTTCTGTATGTACTACTACTACTACTAATAATAATAGCAAGCGCTTACAGAATGCTTTCTTTGTGCCAGACACTACTATAATTGATTTCTGTATATTAACTCATTTAATCCTGAAAACAAATCTGTATTAATAAGTACTATTTTTAATCTCCATTTGACAAATGGAGTTATAAAAGGGTTAAGTAACTTGTCCAATGTCACCCAACTAGTAAATGTTGAATCAGGATGTGAACCAAGCAGTCTACTTCCAGAAGCTCTGTTAACCTAACTCTGTACAAGTGGGATGTCACCATTTTTATTTCGACTGGTCCCATGCTGTGCAGGACAACTTTGTGTGATGGTCTCCATTGTCCAGTAGGGTAGCCACTAGCCACATCCAGCCCTTGAGCTCTTGAAATGTACCTAGTGTGACTGGGAAATTGATTTTTATAAATTTCATTGGGTTTTAATTAATTTGGATCTAAATCTGAATAGCTACATGTGTCTATTATATATATACATATATATTATATATATTGTGTTGCAGTAGTTTCTTGCCTTAATAGAAAAAGGATAGAAATACAAAAATGTCTATCCTGCCTTAAATTGGATAAAGCAGTTTAGATAATGTTGGGGAAGAGATCATTGGTTTAGAGTCAGAAGACATAAGGGTCGTTATGATTTGTATGAAAACCCAGTGAGATAATTAATATTGGAATGACTCAGATGTGAATTACTGCATTAAATTTAATAATTAGGAGTTTTTGTGGTTAATTTAGGGAGGAGTAAATACTCTCCATATTGTGGTGTTACTGCTCATCAAGAATATATATGTATACCCCCACATATGTGATAAAGGGTAACTGTGAGAAGTAATGCAGCCATATTTTTATGATCATGATTTCAGCTTCAGAAGTTGCTTACCATGGACCCAATAAAGCGAATTACCTCAGAACAGGCTATGCAGGATCCCTATTTCTTAGAAGACCCACTTCCTACATCAGAGTAAGTGATCAACTTATGAGCTCACCAGCATGATGGAGTTTTTGGCATGTTTTCTTCTAGCTGTCAATTTTAGGTTGCCACTCCTTTTTTAAGGGGACCCAAGGAAATCCTTATGACAAGCAAAAAATGAGTTCTTGTGATTGAAGTGTCATTTAGGGGCTTTCCGGTTAAGAGGAATTGCTGTTCATCTCCTGCTTTATGAAACACTGATCACATTAGTTTCAGCAGTAATCCACTTATGCAGTGACAGGCTGTCATGCATGTGGTGGCTCTTTCACACTCCCTGAAATTGCTTTCTTGCTGCCTACTCGTGACAGTTTTGTGTTCCAGAATTGCAAATACCATTCCCAAATAAATGTGTGTTCCCTATACCATCTTTTGTCTTTAATATAGTAGGGAGGGTAAAACAAAAATTGTCTTTGAATGATGACACGTATTTCAGCTGGAATCTATATTTTGGGTGTAGTCATGAAAGAGTCATGCTGGAATAAAAGAAGAAAGGTGAATCACATTCGATGATTATCGATTATTTTTATACGGTGAAAGACCCTCAGGTGGCCTGCTGTAATGTCACTGGCTACAAAGCAAAGATTCATTTTATCCCGTTTGCATGAAAGATGCTGATATTTGCAAATAATGGAGATGGTGTTCATCTTAAGAGATTTGAAATTAAAAAAAATTACAATTGCCTAAATAAGGCATTTGAAATATTGATTGGTATACCAGAAATCGGTTTTCTTTTTGTCTTACGATCAGCGTTTTTGCCGGTTGTCAAATCCCTTACCCAAAACGAGAATTTTTAACGGAAGAAGAACCCGATGACAAAGGAGACAAAGTAAGTATTAAAGTACTGGTGGCAGCTGCGTGCTTCACAAACGCTTCCCTAGTGCTTTCTGGTGTGGGTATTTTGTTCCCCTTCTGAGTTGAACTTTGTTTCTCTGTTTAACCAATTGAGAAGAACCAGCAGCAGCAGCAGGGCAATAACCACACTAATGGAACTGGCCACCCAGGGAATCAAGACAGCAGTCATACGCAGGGACCCCCGTTGAAAAAAGTGAGAGTTGTTCCTCCTACCACTACCTCAGGTGGACTCATCATGACCTCAGACTATCAGGTACTTCCAGTTTGTCACGCATTGACCTGCCCTGTCAGTGTTTGCATGTGGGTTTGTGATCACGGCAGGATGTGATAAAACTGAGAGATCTGACCTCCGTGTGCCTGGGGAGCACATTGGCGTGGTTTAGTGCGGCAAAGGTGCTGTCAGTGGTGTTGCAGGGAGGGCTTTGGCTTTTGAACCAGACAGACTTGGAGTGAGCAAGAACAAATTATGCAGTTTATTAATGTCGCGACCGTGAACGGTCAAGTACTGTGACATCTCCCGGTGTTCGTTTTTCACCTGTAAAATGAAGCCAGTAGAACGTAACTTGGAGCTGTGAGATTAGACTTGAAGTGTCCTGGCACCTGGCTTCTAGCAGGAGCTCCCGAGATGGCATCTGTTGTCTTGCGACAATGTCCCACAGTGATGGAGAACACAGGCTTTCAAGTCCCAGCCTGGTCACTTGCCTCTGTGTAGCCTTGTTCTCAGTTTCCTTGCTTGCAGAATATGGTTGATGACCAATGGGAGGTTGTAGTGAGGATAAAGTGAGGCAATGTACAGAGGCACTGTGGCTTGCCTCATGTAAGCACTTGACATGTAATGCCAGTTACTTGCATCCTTACCATTAGCACATTAAAATTCTTTGTAGCACTTGCAGTATACAGTGTGCTTAAGTGGTGGTGATGGTGCCAGTGATGCTATAAAAATAACAGCTTATCGAGTGCTTAGTACATGCTAGCTGTTATACTACATATGAAACGTATGTTATTTCCTTTGATTGTAACTCCAGGAGGTAAGTGTCATGTGGCCATTTCAGGAAACTGTGGCTCACAGAGACTAAGTTACTCTTCATGGTCACCCAGTGAGCCAGTTGTGGACCCAGGACTCAGGCTTAGATCTGACCACACAGGTTTCTCCCCAGCCTCCTTACGGATCCTGTCATGTGACATCCGTTTCTTTGTAGAGAGACCTGTTTTGAAAATTGTATGCCACCTTCCTTTCTCTTCTGCTTATCTAATCATATTCTCTATTACTGTGCGTTTCATGTGGGAAGGACACTGAAAACCCGGCCAATTAGAGTGCTTACCGACCTAAAAAAGAAAGAGAAAGAGATCTTACGAAGCTGCTGGGCTCCCTGTGCCTGTTACTGCCTGTATTATTAGATATTAATGTGTTGCTTTGATGATGCGAGAGATCCAGCCTGTCACACCATGGAAATCATTGTCTGTCTGAGTAGAGATTCTCTTCCAGTTAGCTAAGCGTGAGGATGGCAAGGACAGCCGTCTGTGGGAGTAGATGTTTGTTCCACTGTCTTTTTCTCCCTACTGGATGGGAGGAGTGCATCTCTCGGCTCACGATTGTGTTTGTGCACTAAGGTGACAGCGTCCTTAGGATGAAGCAGAGCAGTGCTCTGATCTTTGCTTCTGAAAATGGTGCTGTGCCGCTTTGGTGATGGGATTGTTGTGGTTGATTACAATTCTATGTGTCCATTCTTTTTAAAATGTGATTTTTGCTGGTATTGGCGGAATTCAGAATTATATGACTCACTAAATATACTTGAGAGAGGCATAGTAAATTATGGTTCACCTTTTATAGTGTTTGTCTCGGGAGCAAATAAGATGAGAGAGGTATGGGAACGGGAATTCAGTTGTCACAGCTGGAGATCGCCAGAGGTATCTCTGCTCTTTCTCTTGGTGCCATTTTTAGAATTGTGAATGCCACTTTTACATTTCTATGATTCCATTTTGACTTTTGTATATAATAGTTTTAAAATCTTCGGTACCTTTTCCTGTCATTTTTATTTTTATTCTTCAGTCACGTGTGTTGGGTTTTCTGTTGAAGAAGCAGCATGTAAATTAGCTTTGAATTTCTTAATCCGTACATCATTACACTCCTGTGTAAACATCTCAAGCAAATTAGTTATTATTTACCAAGTAGAAACAAAAAAGCATACAAAGGGAGATACTGCTGTAGAAAAAAATGTATTTGCTTAGCATGGTAATAAGACTCGGCTTGGTATTGTTTACTGACAGTACTTCTGCTTTTCCCAAAGAAAAGCCATTGTTAACAGATTTGGGTTTTTTGTGTTTAATTCTGAAGCTAGTACGTGATACAAAACTTGCACATCTTTGCTTGAAACACAGTGACATTGAGTCACAAGCCTTCCTGCTTGGGATTGAGCTGCTCCCAGAAACACCCGAGTCACCCTTGTCCCTCATGTCCTTTCCAGCGTTCCAATCCACATGCTGCCTACCCCAACCCTGGACCAAGCACATCACAGCCGCAGAGCAGCATGGGATACTCAGCTACCTCCCAGCAGCCTCCACAGTACTCACACCAGACACATCGGTACTGAGCTGCGTCGGACTCCTGTCCATGCACTGTTGCGAATGCTGCAGGGCTGACTGTGCAGCTCTCCGCGGGAACCTGGGATGGGCCATGAGAATGTACTGTCCAGCCACATCTTCAGAATGTCCAGTCGCAAGTTCCACCGCTTCTCACAGATTGGGGTAGTGGCTTCCAAGTTGTACCTGCTTTGGAGTTAGACTTGAAGAGAACGTGCTAGCACAGTGTGTGTTGTGGGTTTGCTACTTCCATAGTTGACTTGACATGGTTCAGACTGACCAATGCATTTTTTTCAGTGACAGTCTGTAGCAGTTGAAGCTGTGAATGTGCTAGGGGCAAGCATTTGTCATTGTATGTGGTGAATTCTTTCAGTGTAACAACATTATCTGACCAATAGTACACACAGACACAAAGTTTAACTGGTACTTGAAACATGCAGTATATGTTAACGCAACAAAATAACCAAGACTCAAAATGAGATTATTTTGGTACACCTTTCTTTTTAGTGTCTTATCAGTGGGTTGATTCATTTTCTACATTAATCAGTGTTTTTGACCAAGAATACTGCTTGGATTTCTTTGAAAGTACAAAAAGCCACATAGTTTTTCCAGAAAGGTTTCAAAATTCCCAAAGATTAATTTCCATCTTATAAGTTTGTTTTTATTTTCAATCTATGACTTGACTGGTATTAAAGCTGCTATTTGATAGTAATTAAATATGTTGTCATTGATATAAACCTGTTTGGTTCAGCAAACAAATTAAAATGATTGTCATAGACAGTGTTTTATTTTTCCTGTTGGTGTTGCTGATTTGTGAGCATGCTTTAAGATGAAAAAAGCATGAATGATAACTTCCTTAAAAAGGTGCGGCATCCAATTCAGATATTTTGTCCTGATTTCAAAGCTGGTTGGTGTAGTGCTATTAAAATTTTGTTCAGTTAATTTTCTTTTTGAAAACTTGTCCGCACGTGGTTTAGGGTGCCCTTACTTCAGCAAAGGAGAGGGAGTAGGAGAGCCTTAGAGTTTTTGAGGAAAAAAAAACCTATAACATACAATGTACTGTATCAGACTATTTTACATGAATGACACAAGTATTCTGGATAAAAAATAATTGAACATTGTTAAAAACAAGGTGTTATGTAATAAATTTATTTTTCATAAATCAAAATATGGAGTTGGCTATATTTTTTATATGTACAAAAGTCTTAATTTTAAAATATGCCTTAGTAAATGGCCTCTGAATAAATCTCTTCAGTGTTCTTTAATAATACCTATGTGTCTGGCTCCATAAGGGAGTGTAAGGACTTAGTCTTAGGTAGGGATTCTCTTACCGTTCCACTTAGTACTGTAATGTAAGATAGATATAAAATACAGACACCTTTCTAACAAAGATATGATGATGAACCTTCTGGAATAATGCCTAATCTATTGTGTTAAGAAGGATTTGATGGTTTTATCCCAAATAGTTGTTTTTCTCCTCCTTCAGCACAAAATGCAGATGATTTTTTGAAACTAACATTATTTTTTAAAAAAACTCATTTGTATAAAAGCATTCCAAAATGTTTTAAAAGTGGAGGCATCTTAGCACTGTAGGCCTGACCATAACAGGATGGCGTCTGGAAGCTGCATGAGCGTGTCCACTTTGTGTCTTCCCGCCACGAGAGGTCTGATCATGGTGCTCCCCACCTAGAGCCCTGGAAACGCCCAGGCCCGCAGAATTGAGTCAGTCTTCCATAGCTCTCACTCCTCACTGTGCCTTCTTTCTTCCCTTCTACTCTAGTGGTCTCCTCCATCTTTTCGCTGCCTTTAGAGCTGTGGTTTTCAGACTTGGAGATCAGGAGAATCATCTAGGATGTGTCCACTCCCCCCAGGGTATAGTCCCAGGGGCCATCTCCACAGGGTCAGAAAGGAGCGTGGGAACATCATTCATAACAAGCTCCTTGCCCCTGGTGCCGTCAGCTGGTCTCGAGGATGAGCACGCATCGGCGGCGAAGTGGCTTGGAGAGAGGGCAGATCTCCTCTTCCAACACGCATTCCGGAAGCAAGCCCCACTGCGATGAGTTTCACTGTAAATGTCCGAGGGCCCAAGAGCTCAGTGCTCAGGTTTCTCCCTTTCTCTATGCTCATTCCCTGAGTGATCCTGTCCAATCTCGTGTCATTAAACATGGGGGTGACATCACATTTACATGTCCAGCCTACATGCTCCAACCTCCTGTATTTAATTGCATCTGTGACAGATACCATCCACATACACTCACCTGTTACCACCTTTCTCGTTCCCTGGCTTTATTTTTCTACGAAGCACTTATCACCAGAGCTGTGACATCTGTTTGCCGAGTTTCTTTCTCTTCCCAGGAGAATGGAGGGTACCCAAGAGCAGGCGTCCTGCTCCATCTCAGACCTCGCCTCTTGTTCTAAACTTTCCAACCCAGACCCTCATCCTTCTGACTCATTCCTACTTACCGTCTAGACCAAGCATACCCTTGGCCACATAGATACTCCCATGACCACCAGCTCAGTGAGTGGTTGGCTGCCCAGGCCAGGCAGAAGCCCTGCGCCATCCTCTCCACACAGCACATCTCCATATGCAAACCCTGCCAGTATTCCCTTGAAAACTTCACCACCTCTGTCTTCCCCACCCGCGCCTTCCACACCAAGCCACAGCCCCAGCCACCCCTTCCTAGACCGACGGCTCCGGTGTCTTCCACTGCTGCTGCCTTTCCCTCACAGTTCTCAATACTTGCCAGAGTGAGCCTCTATCAGGGAGGCCATGCTTCTCTGCTCACATGCCTCTTCTGCTGTGCCCAGCACGTTCCTACGAGTCCTGGCCTCCCTTTTCTGTCCGATCCCAGCCTTTCTCTCCTCCCTTGTCCCTCCCGCTCCACTGCTTTCCTCACTGTCTCTCCAGCCTCCATGCACGTTTGGTCTCAAGGCTTTCACACTGGTCGCTCCACCTGTATCTGCCTCCGGGGCTTGCCTGGTGAGCTTCCGGCTTATGCTCCACATTCTGTTGGTTCTGTGTCTCATCTTCTGAGTGAGGCCCTCCGCCTCTACTCATCACAGCCTCCCTCGCTTTCCTGCTGTACACAGCACTGAGCATCGGTGATGTGTCTCCTTGTTTTTCTTCCCCTGCTAGAAGAGAAATTCCAGGTGTACCACCACACCCTTGTTTTTTTTTTTTAAATCTACATATCTCATACTATCTTCTCCTTTTATGTCTTCCAGCTTTCAAAAATTCCCCAGATATGCAGCCCATTTTCAGTGTTCTTCACTAAAATGCAAAAAGTCTTGATAATCATGGATGCTAATCATAAAAAATTTCTGATTCCCATTAGCTTTGGAAAACACCAAAATTACTCTCAGTAATTACTTAGTGACTTAAGTAATGAGCATTTAAATATTGCTTGGTCTTTGTAGCAGAAAAAGAGATAAACTGAAGTCTATTTTGTTTACCAAATGTAGATACCTCCCCTGAAAAATTACAATACATAGACTCCTTCTTTTTTTTTAATCTAAACTTACTGAAAAGAACTAAAAGTATCTGATGAGTTGGGACATATACCCTTTTTTTGAAAGAGCAGAAACAAAATAATTATAATTAACATTGCACAAAAAGAGTATTGCTCTCATTGATAAAATTTGGGGCCGTTAAAACACAAGACATGCTAATGCCTTCACAATATGAAAAGATCAGTGAAAACCGCTGAGGTCAAGTGCATAACCTTTAACTGACCAGAGATTTGGGTCTCGAACGTCCATTGAGGCTGAACATGGAAAGGACTACTTCATGCTTCAAGGCATAATTCCCAAAAACTACGCATGCTCAACCTTGACCACCTCATTGAATTACACAGATGAATTAACTTGTACCACCATCCATCCAAACAGGGTCTGTCTCGGGGTGAGTATGCCTTAAGAATCCAAATGCAGTGAGAGAGCTCTGTTTATATTATTTGGGGCATTAGAGTCACCAGAACTTGAGTGCAAGAGAGCGGACACCGTCCCTGATAGGGTAGAAGTTAGGGACAATCCCTGGTCTTAAAAGGACTTAAGTCACTCATTCATCCCCCATTTTATTCCATCTGTTGTGTATCTGCAGTCTGCTAAATACCGCCCTATGCATCGTAGCTGCAACAGAGAACAGTGGGACCAGTTTCCTGTCCTCGTGTAGAATGTATTTCCAAGATAGATGATAAACCGTAGAACACAAAAAGTAACAATATCACATTATAAGAAAAGTCTGAAAAAAAAAAAAAAAAAGAAGGTGGCAGGAACGAGAATGTCTCTGAGAGCCGGTGTTTTGGTTTTGTTACTGTTTTTTCAAGTCTGGATCTTACTCTTTCGCTCAGGCTGGAGTGCAGTGGTATTGTCACAGCTCACTGCAGCCTCGACCTCCTGGGCTTAGGTGATCCTTCTGCCTCAACCTGTTGGGTAGCTGGGACTGCAGGTGTGGCTAATTTTTTGGGTTTTTTTGTAGAGATAGCTATTGCTAGGTTGCCTAGATTAGTCTCAGACTCCCGGGCCCAAGTGATCCTCCCACCTCGGCCTCCCGAAGTGCTGGGATTATAAGCGTGAGCCACTGTGCCCAGCCAAGGGCCAGTTTTGAGTAGGATTGTCAGAAGTCTCTAAGGAAGTGATATTTGAGTTGAGACTTGAGAAATATGAAATATTTTGAAATATGTGAAGTGTAAGCATAAGAGCTTCGCATGCAGAAGGAACAGCAGGTGTAAAGATGGATCCTGCCGCAGAAACAGGCTCGGTGTAATGGTGGGAATGGGCGGAGGTTCCTGGGCCAGCAGAGGGTGAGACAGGAGCTGAGAGAAATGGGCAGGAAGGTATTGAATGTTGGGGGCAGCCTGAGAAGAAAGTGAAGAGTTTAAGTCAGCCCTGCGGGAGGTGGCCTCACTCAGTAGAGCCTTGCGCCTATGGCTGCTCGGGGTGCTTGACTCCTCCATCTTCAGCTCTGACACTGAATTTACCAGCTGCCCCAATGACCTCTAAGCAAAGGAGACCTTATGCCCTCCCTGGCCACTGGCATGGTCTCGCTTCCTACCTGGCCTCCCTGCCTCCTACTCATGCCATTTTAGACTGTCTTATGCACAACACTGGTGATCCTTTTAAAGAATAAGAAAGTGACTCCAGGCTCTTGATGGTCCCATGCCTTCCCCTCACATATAGAATAAAGTCTGACTTCTATGACTGCCAAAATGTTCCAGTTGGCCGCCCCCTCTCCATCCTCGTTTCCTGCCACTCTTGCCCGGATGACTACGCTCCAGCTGCCTTCACTTCCCTGTTCTTCCTTGAACACGTCAAGCATGAGCCTGTCTCGAGGCTTGTGCTCACTTTGCCTTCTGCCCCCTCGTCTGCATTTTGTCCAGCTCACGTGGTTCATTTAAGTCTGCTTGAATGCCACCTCCTCAGGGAACCCTCCCTAACCACCCACCTCGTCCACAGTGGACCTGCTCTTCCTGTTCGTTGTTCTTCAGACCGGTGACCACAGCCTGGCGTTTTTGTTCATCGTCTGTCTCCCGTGAGAGCAGGGTTTTGCAGTTCCAAGTCACCTGGGATAGTGTGGCATGTCACATGCAGTCAGTAACTGTTTATGCATCTGAACTGGAGAGAACGGAACTGGACTGATCACATCTCTGTTTTCTAGCTGTGCTTTCTGTTACAGCCATTTCTGAAACTGTTCTATCTACCCTGTAAAATTTTAAGATGCTCGAGACATATTTCCATCAATATGCACTAAATTGAGCAAAATAAATAAAAGGCATGTAGACTGGGAAAGAAGACATAAAACTGTTAGCAGGCAACAGGCTTGCCTATGGAGAAAATCCAAAGAAGCTACAAAAAAAGCTTTGAGAACCAGTCAGTGAGTTTGGCAAGGTTGCAGGGTACAAGGTTGAGAGGCAAAAATCTTTATATTTCTAAGTATTTGCAGTGAATCCTTAGAAAATGGACAATTTAAAAAAAAATCTGTAATAGCACCAAAAGCCATGAAATACTCAGGCACAGATCTTATAAAATGTGTGTAAGATATGTTTGCTGAAAACTACAAAACATTAATGAAAGAAATCAAAGAATACCTAAATAAATGTAGAATTTTACTGTTTTCATGGATTGAAAGACTCAATTTTATTAAAATGTGAATTTTTGTTCAAACTGGTCTATAGATCTGTCACAGCGTCATTCAAAATCCCAGGAGGATATCTGGTAGAAATCAATAAACTTTCCTAAAATTTATATGGAACTAGAATAAAAAGTAAAGGGTTCATTTCCTGATTTTAAGACTTACTTTAAACCTACAGTAGTCAAGACAGTGTTGTATTGGAGAAAACAAATAGGCATATGAGTTAATGGAACAGAATGAGAGTCCAGAAAGAAACCAACACATATGTGAGAAATTGATTTTCAACAAGAGCACAAAAGCATTTTAGCAGAAAATGGATAGCCTTTTTAACAAATGGTGCTGAATTATATTACTCAGTACTTAAAATAGAGGTTTAGTAGGATTTTGATTGGTGATTATATGAGTGTATACATTTTTCAAAACTCACCAAACTGTACACTTTAATTTTGATGATTTGTATTGTATATAAATTGTACTCAAAGTTGATTTGTTTAAAATCAAATATGCACTGGGCTCTGTGGCTCTGCCTGTAATCCCAGCACTTTGGGAGGCCAAGGTGAGTGGATTGCCTGAGCCCGTGGGTTTGAGACCAGCCCACGCACCTTGGCAAGACCATGCCTCTACAATAAATAAAAAATTAGCCTGGCATGGTAGCGCGCACCTGTAGTTCTGTGTACTTGCAAGGCTGAGGTGAAAAGATCACCAGAGCCCAGTAGGTCAACACTGGGGTGGCTGTGAGTACACCACTGCACTCCAACCTGAGCAACAGAACGAGACTCCAACTGAGAAAAAAAAAAAAAAAAAAAATCTAATATGCATCATAAAGCACTTATTACATACTTAACCTGTAAGCATTCATTAAATGTTAGCTATTATTAGGCATTCTCTATATAAAGATCACAATAATCATAAGACCTCATTCTAGCAGGTATGTTAGACTTTCTGGGTCATTTCATGACCAAATGTTTCCTAGCGTCTTGTGAATAAACCTAGCATATTTACATGAGTGCTAGAGCTGAGGTCACCTCAGGGCTGAAATATTTAAACATACTTCTAAATTCAGTAATCTAGCTTTCTTTCAAAATTCTGCAAAGGGCAGAGGCTCCTGCTTTTCAAAAATATTACTGAATAATTAATACTTTTCACAACATTCATGTCAGCTAGGGGCAGCTGTGAATGTTCTCATAACCCGAATATTCTTTGAGGGAGCAATATAATTAAATCACCAGATGCTTACTGGGCATTTGGTATTTGAGAGTCTTTTAGGACTTGTAGCCAAAGAGAACTGAAACCCACCACAATCCTATCCTCAAACACTCAAGGAACTTCATTTACTTGAGGGGTCAGGAGACACATATAGCAGGGGAGGCCATTATTGGATCAAACACTAAAGGGAAGGTTAAGAAGCGTAACTGTTTCTCTTGAGAGAGTAGCATGATGGGAAAGGTTTCTTAGAGGAGGTAGGGATTGGTGTGGAGCATCAGAAAGAACCCTGGGTTTGGGATCACAGTCCTAGGACTTGGCCTTGTTCCTTACTATAAGGCCGTGGTCAAGTCATTGAACTTTTCCCAGCACCTGTCAATAACAAGAATTGTAATAGAATCATAATAGCCGTGATACTTTCACTGAGTCGAAGAAATGCTGAAATGCTTATTGTTGATTTGTAGAAACAACTATAAATCACTATGCAAAGTTTTGTGATGATTATCTTAGCTAGAGCCTCAAGTAACATGTGCCAGGCACTGTGCTATGCATTTTACACATGTTACTTCTCATCAGGTCTTTGTGAGTCAGGTATTATTTTCCCCACTTCACAGATGAGGAAAGTAAAGTTCAGAAGGTTGTGCCCTGCTCAGATTCTATAAGCTACAGGTAAATCCAAATTTGAACCCAGATTCTCAGCTTCCAGACCCCAGAGAAAATAATAAGCCAGGATGGTTATACTCAGGGAAGTGGCCACTTTGTCCAGGGTGCAAAATGTATCCTGGGCAACGGTGGCCAGAGGTGAAATTGGCAAACTTGGAGCCAGCTAGAGTGGGCTCTCTTATTTATAAATAAAACGTGTTTTCCCATTCATATGACAGAGCATAAGAATTTATATTTTACTCATCACCAATTATATCTGTGAAAAGCACACTCAGCAGTTCTAATGGATTTAAAAACCAATGCAAGTTTTATAGGCCCCAGATTAGCTTGATTAATGTACCATAATGGTTTTACCAGTTGAGTTTTTTAGTTGGCAGAAAATGTGCTAAAATAGACAACTGCAGTCTTCTCAGATTTAGTATTAACCAAAGGTTTTCACTATGTCAAGCATGCTAGACTCCCCTGGTGTACCCCTCCAAGTCCCTTGGCCCCCGCTTTTTCCTTCAGCCACTGCTGCAGTGGCTAGTCCTGCACACGCTTCCACCAGGTTTGGGCAGGTGCTTGGGCTCGTGTCAAGTAAGCTCCCTTCCTGCCGTAGAACTCTGACGCTTCAGCATGAATGTCCTTAGGAATCCACTCTGAACTCAGGAATGATGTGACATCAAGCTATGATGGGTGCTGAAGCCCATAGGGTTACCCTTGACCCACGTATCTGGGGAGTCAATGGGTAGATGCTGCCTCCTTTGATTCCCAGAGCAGAATAATTTGGAGATGCATTTCATAAAGCTTTGCAGAAGGTCTTGGCAAAACAGAACTCCTATTGCAATTGTGCTAACCAACTGAATAACGCATCCATGTACTGGTTCTCCTTCCTTCCTTGTTCTCTCTCTCTCTCTCTCTCTTTTTTTAAGTCTCATTTTAAAGATGTGGGGTACAATTCAGGATTAGGTACATAAGCGGTCATCATACAGGTAAAGCTTGGGCCTCCCTTAGGTCTCTACTTTGCTTCCTTGCTTTCTTTCTTATGCTGCTCCCTGAGCACATAAACCCCACGTACACTGTCCTTTGTCTCACTTTCTGCTTTAGAGGAGTGTGGTCTCCAGGCTAAGAACATTTATATTGGCCGGGTGCAGTGTTTCAAGCCTGTCATCCCAGCATTTTGGGAGGCCGAGACAAGAGGATTGCTTGAGCTCAGGGTTTTGAGATCAGGCTGGGCAACTTGGCGAGACCTCGTCTCTACAATAAATCAAAAAACTAGTCAAAAAACTGGCGTGTGCCGGTAGTTCCAGCTATTTGGAAGGCTGAAGTGGAAGGATCACCTGAGCCCAGCAGGTTGAGTCTACAGTGGCCATGAGCATGCCACTGCACTCCAGCCTGGGCAACACAATGAGACTCCAATTCAAAAAATAAAAAAGCGTTTATACTTAAGTGGGTCCTCAAAAATAGATGGCAGTAAAGAACTCATTGCTGATGGGAAGTGGGATCACAATTCCTAGGATTTTCCCTGTGCTCCTTTGGGGTCAGATACAGGCAGAAGGCAAATCATTGCATTGTGTAAAAGCTGGGGTACTTGAACAGAGTGAAACAATGATATTTAAAAGTCTATGAAATTGACTGGCCTTTGTAAGCTGCTCTGAAAGAATCAAGAAGGTGCAGTGACAGGCTCGAGTTAGCCGAGTATCAACCCTAGGCATGCTGTAAAAGTCAGAGGGTCAGAGGGATGGTGGATCTATGCAAATATAATGTAAACTGAACCAAGCAATAGCTTCATGCAGCTGCTGTGCTAGTTGTGTTATCTTTCCTTAAACAGATCAACAGCCTTTAGTACTTTGTATGTGGCCTTTGATGTGGCAAACATATTATTCCAATCTCATTCAATAAGGAAGATGAAAAACATTTCATGTTTACATGGAAGGACAATAGTACAGTCTCTCTCACCCCAAAACTACATTAACTCTCTTGCTCTTTGTTATGATATAGTATGCAGGGAAGTGATGTCAGGGAGGATGGTGGAATTGGAAGCTGCCAGGGTTCCATCTTTCCACCTAGACAATAATTATATACTGGAAGAAACAGACTGAAGTGATCATTTTGGAACTCTGGAGTTTATTTGAACGCTTGAAGCTTCCAGGGAACAACTTGGCTGGTAAATTGAAGTTGATTTCAGTGTGGTGGCAGGCAGCTGGCAGATAACAACATTTCTGGCACAGTTGCTGAAGCCATGATGGGTAATAATGACCTTGTCCTTCAAATATTGGAGTTCTGAGTTCTGACTGTGGACTACTGCTTGGATCACTGATTAGTGGGCAAGGAGTTTAGATGTCATTTTATCAATGCCCACCAACCGAGGAGATTTAAAGGAATCATAATTTGTTTGGGGTTTTTTTCTGGACATCCCAAAACAAGCATATATATAGGAGAGTTTAGAAAGCCACTACACATGCTCAGAGAAGGACACAGGCTCAGAAAAGATCTGAGAATACAAACTTTCACCTTGGGTGATTCCTGGCACAGAGAGATCATACTGCAATTAATAAATAGCAATCCCTGGGTAACGGGAAGAATCTGATTTCCACACTTTCCACATTATAAGATACAAATGTCCAGTTTTTCACATCAGCAACAAATCACATGGCATACAAAGAAATAGGAAAGTATGGCACATTCAAAGGAACAAAATAAGTGGACACAAAATGTACATGAAATTCAGACACTGAACTTAATAGACAAACAACAAACAGTCTTAAGGTCCCTTAGAGTGTTCATGGGAGACATAGACAAGACAGAAAAATGGTGTATGAACAAAATAAGAGTTTCAAAGAGAAATTATAAAAAAGAAACCCAAAAGAAACTCTGAAGCTGAAAAATACAATAACTGAAATTAAGAAATACACAAGAAGATTCAGGAGCAGATTTGAGCAAGCAGAGAAAAAGAATCAGTAAACTTAAAGACAGGACCATTGAAATTTTCAAGTCTGAATAACAGAAAGAAAAAAGAATGAAGAAAAGTGAACAAATCCTTAGAAACCTGTGAGACACAGTCAAGAAGACCAACATATGCATTGTGGGAATTCCAGAGAAGAAAAGAGAGAAAAGAACAGAGAGCCTATTTAAAGAAATAGTGACTCAAAACCTAACCAAATTTGATGAAAGATGTGAATATAAACATCCAAGAAGCTCAACTAATTTCAGACGGGATAAACTCAAAGAGACCCACATAGAGATACATTATAATTAAACTCCTGAAGGCCCAAGTCAAACAATCTTGAAAGCAAGAGAGAAGTGACTTATCACATACGAGGGAATCTCCATAAGATTGTCAGCGACTTCTCATGAGAAACCTTGGAAACCAGAAGGCAGTGGATTGATATATTTAAGATGCTGGAAGAGAAAAACTGTCAGAATTCTATATCTGGCAGAACTGTTCTTCAAAAATGAGGGAGAAGTTAAGGCATTCTCAAACAAAAGCTGAGAGAGTCCATCACCTCCAAACCTACCATGTAAGAGATGTTAAAGGAAGTCTTTCAGGTAGAAATGAAAGGACACTAGGCGGTGACACAAAGCTATGTGAAGATACAAAGTTCTCTGAAAGGCAAATACATGAGCAAATATAAGTCAATATTATTATAATCTTGAGCTGCAGTTCTACTCTTTATTTCCTACAGGATTTAAAATACAAATGCATAAAAATGATTGATCTGCATTATTGGACACAATATATAAAGTTTCTTGGATATTTATATTCACATCTTTCATCATATTTGGTAGATTTTAAGCCACTATTTTTAAAGAATAATCTTTCTCCTTTCTCTGTCTTTTCTTCTCTGAGATTCTCACAATGCATATGTAATCTGCAGTATCAATAACAGGGATGGTGGAGCTGTTTAAGAGCAGAACTTTCCATGCTATTGGTGTTTGTATAAATAATTCGATTAGATTCTTACAACTTTAAGATGTTAAATGTAATCCCATGGTAACCACAAAGAAAATAGCCATAGAATATACACAAGAGGAAAGGAGAAGGGAATCAAATTGTTTCTACTGCAACAAATCAACTAAACACAAAAGACAGCAATGCAGGAGATGAGAGACCTAAAAGTTATAAGGCATGTAGAAAACAAACAGCAAGGTGTCAGAAATTCCTCATCAGTCATTTAAATGTAAATGAAGCCTGGTGCAGTGGCTCATGCCTGTAATCCCAGCATTTTGAGAGCCTCAGGAGTTCAAGACCAGCCTAGGCACAATAGAGAGGCCTCATCTCTACAAAAAATAAAAAAACTAACCAAGTGTTGTGGCACATACCTGTAGTCCCAGCTACTTGGAAGACTGAGGTGGGAGGATTGCTTGAACCCAGGAGTTTGAGGCTGTGGTAAGCTGTGGTCATGCCATTGCACTCCAGCCTATGTGACATAGTGAGACCCCAACTCAAAAAAATGGAAGAGAAAGAAAGCACAGATAACCCTGGAATAAGAGAAAATATTTTCAAATCATTTATTTGATAGGGGATTAATACCCATTTTTTTTTCTCCGGAGAACTTCCTTTAACATGTCTCATGGTGTAAGCTTGTTGGCAATGACTTCTCTCAGCTTTTGTATATGTGCAAAAATATTTTTGTCTTTTTTTTTTTTTTTTTTAAGATACTATCTCTGGGTAAAGAGTTCAACTTTAAAGCTACCTCTTATCTCTGCTTGCATAGTTTCTGTTGAGAAGTCATTCTTATGTTTCTTTTTGACGTAATGTGTCTTTTTATTTCCTGCCTTCTTTCAAGATTTCCTTTTTATCATTGGTTTTCAGCAATTGGAGTTTTTTTTTTTTTTTAATGTTTATTCTTCTTGGGCTTTGTTGGGATTTTTGAACTTGTTGGTTTAGAATTTTCACCAAATTTGGAAACCCTTCAAATATTTTCTGTCCCCTCTTTCTTGTGAGACTCCAGTTATGTTACCTTAGACCACTTGATATTATCTCACAACTCACTAATGTTCTGTTTGTTCTGCTTATTTATTTTTAATACCTTTTTTCAGTGTGTTTCACTTGGATAGTTTCCACTGTATGTCATCAAATTCCATGTGGCTGGCTGGCTCGCTCTCTCTGCTTTTTTATCTCTCCTCACCATGCTCTTGTTCACCTCTACCTTCTTCAATCCAGGCATACTTTATTTCATCGCACTTCACTTTACTGTGCTTTGCTTGCAGATACTTTTTTTTTTTTACAAATTGAAGGCTCGGGGCAACCCTGCATCCAGCAAGTCTGCTGATGCCATTTTTCCAACAGCCTGGGCTCATTTGGGTCTCTGTGTCACATTTTGGTAACTCTCACAATATTTCCAGCTTTTCGTTATTATTGTATCTGTTATGATGATCTGTGCTCAGTGGTCTTTGATGCTACTATTAGAATTGTTTTGGGACGCCATGAACTGTGTTCTAGTAAGACAGTGAACTTAATTGATAAGTACTGTACGTGTCCTGACTGTTCCACCATCCAGCTTGTCTCCTATTTCCTCTCCCCTACTCTGGCCTCCCAATTCCCTGAGACATGACAGTTTTGAAAGTAGGCCAATTAATAACCTCACAGTGGCCTCTGAGTGTTCGGGTGGTAGGAAGAGTCACTCGCCTCTCACTTTTAATCGAAAGCCAAAAAGGGTTAAGCTTAGTGAGGAAGGAACGTGGAAAGCCAAGATACACCAACAACTAGGCCTCTTATGCCCAACAGCCAAGGTGTGAATGTGCAGAAAAAGTTCTTGAAGGAAAGTAGACGTGCTACTCCAGTGAAAACACAAGCGTTAAGAAAGAAAGGCAGCCTTGCTGCGTATAGGGAGAATGTTTCGGTGGTCAAGATAGAAGATCACACTAGCCACAGTATTCCCTTAAACCAACGCCTAACCCAGAGCAAGCCCCTGACTCTCTTCAGTTCTCTGAAGGCTGAGAGGTGAGGAATTGCAGAAGAAAAGGGAAGCTAGCAGAGGTTCCTGAGGTTTAAGGAAAGAAGCTGTCTCCGTCACATCAGAGTGCAGGTGAAGCAGCAAGTGCTGATGGAGAAGCTGCCGCAAGTTCTCCAAAGGATCTAGCTGAGATCATGGATGAAGGTGGACACGCTCAACAATAGATTTTTTTTTTGGTTGGTTGGAGTCTCACTCTGTCGCCCAAGCTGGAGTGCAGTGGCACGCTCACGGCCACCCCCAGCATCGACTTAAGGGCTCGGGTGATCCTTCCATCTCAGCCTTCCGAGTAGCCAGAACAACAGGCACGCACTACCACGCCCGGCTAATTTTTTGATTTATTGTAGAGATGAGGTCTCGCCAAGTTGCCCAGACTGTTCTTGTACCCGTGGGCTCAGGCAATCCCCTCATCTCAGTCTCCCAAAGTGCTGGGATTACAGGCTGAAGCCACCACGCCCAGCCAACAACAGATTCTTTAATGGAGACAAAACAGCCTTCTATTGGAAAGAGATGCTATCCAGGACTTTTTTAGCTATAGAGAAGTCATTGCTTGACTTCAAAGCTTCAAAGGACAGGTTGCCTAACAGTTGTTAGGGGCTAATACCATTGGCGACTTTCAGTTGAAGTCAAGGTTCATTGACCATTCCTAAAATCTTAGAGCCCTTAAGAATTATGCTATGTTTACTCTGCCCAGGCTCTCTCTATGAATGCAAGAACAAATCCTGGAGGACAGCACATCTGATGACAGCATGATTTACTGAATATTTTAACCCCACCATTGAGACCTACTACTCAGAAAAATGATTTCTTTCAGAATGTTTATTGCACCTAGTAACCCTAAAACTCTAATGAAGGTGTACAAGGGGATTAATGTTATTCTCATGCCTGCTAACACAACATTTATTCTGCAGCTCATGGATTAAGAAGTAATTTTGACTTTCAAGTCTTATTATTTAAGGAATATATTTCATTCAACCATAGCTGCCATGGATAGTGGTTCCTTTAATGAATCTGGGCAAAGCAAATTTAAAGCTTTCTGGAAAGGATTCACCATTCTAGATGTCATTAAGAACATTCGTGATTCATAGAGTTTGTTAAAATATCAGCATTAACAGGAGTTTGGAAGATGTTGGTTTCAACCTTCAAGAAGGGCTTTGAGGAGTTTAAGACTTCAGTGGAGGAAGTAATTGTAGATGTGAAAATAGCAAGAAAACTAGAATTAGAAGTGGAGCCTGAAGATGTGACTTAGTTAACTGAATTGCTGCAACCTCAAGATAAAACTTGTTGGATGGGGAGTTGCTTCTTATGGATGATCAAAGAAAGTGATTTATTGGGATAGAGTCTACTCCTGGTGAAGATGTTGGAAACATTGATGAAATAACAACAAAGGATTTATTAATAGAATGCAACATAAACTTAGTCGATAAAGCAGCAGCAGGATAAGGAAGATCGCCTCCAGTTTTGAAAGTTCTGTTGCAGGTAAAATGCTATAAAACAGCATTGCGTGCTGCAGAGAAATATTTCACAAAAAGATCAATCATTGCAGCAAATGCCATTTTTGTCTTATTTTAAGAAATTGCCACAGCCACCCAACTTTCAGCAACAATACCCTTATCAGTCAGCAGTCATCAACATCAAGGCAAGACCCTCCACCAGCAAAAAGATTACGGCTCACTGAAGGCTCAGATGAGTTTTAGCATTTTTTCTAGCAATACAGTATTTTTAAGTTAAGCTACATACTTTTTTTAGGCATAATGCTATTGCACACTTAGTACACTACAGTATAGTGTGAATATAACTTTCATATGCACTGCAAAACCAAAAAATTCATGTGACTCACTTTATTGTGACGTTCACTTTATTTCAATTAGAACCAAACCCACAATATCTGTGAGGTGTTCCTGTATGTGGATCATATTTACCATGGCTTTTTGTTTTTTGGGGGGTTTTTTTTTAGTTGGAGTCTCACTCCGTCGCCCAGACTGGAGTGCAGTGGCCACTCCCGGCCACCGCAGCCTCAACCTGCCGGGCTCCGGCGATCCTTCCGCCTCAGCCTTCTAAGTAGCTGGAATTACAGGCGCGCTACCACGCCCAGCTAATTTTTGATTTATGGTAGAGATGAGGTCTCACCAAGTTGCCCAGGCGGGTCTCGAACCCGCGGGCTCAGGCAGTCCTCTCGCCTCGGCCTCCCAAAGTGCTGGGATCACAGGCTGAGTCACCGAGCCCGGCCTACCATGGCTTTTTAAACTTCCTTATCTATGGATTCCAGTATCTTTGACACATTTGGACCCATGTCTGATGAATTTTTTTTCCATGTATGAGTCATATTTTCCTTTTCTTCTTTGCGTGCCTGGTAATTTTTTGTTGGATGCTGGATGTTGTGAATTTTGCTTTGTTGGTTGCTGGATCCTGTTATATTTGTTGACTGTTGAGTTTTGCTATGGTACACTACTAAATCGTTTGAAATCATCTTAAGCCTCCTATGGCAAGAACAGAACAACCTTTGGTCTAGGGCTAATTAAGCTCCACTGCTATGGAAATGTTCTGTGAGAATTCTGCCAGATTCTCCCGCTGCTACTCTTAACTGCTAGAAACATGGACTATTCTCAGGCTTGTGTAAACTCCAGGAGTAGATGGAGATCAGTAGTCAGACAAAGCCTTGAGGGGTCAGTCTGTCTTGCTTTCTCTCTCTGTCTCTGTCTCTCTCGCTCTCTGTCTTGCTCTCTCTGCTATGTGTGTGTACAGCCCTCCTCTCCCCAAACACTGTTCCTTAAATTCTTTTTTATTTTTTCGAGTTGGAGTCTCACTCTGTCACCCAGACTGGAGTGCAGTGGCCACTCCCGGCCATCGCAGCCTCGACCTGCTGGGCTCCAGCGATCCTTCCGCCTCAGCCTTCCAAGTAGCTGGAACTACAGGCGCGCGCTACCACACCTGGCTAATTTTTTTGATTTATTGTAGAGATGAGGTCTCACCAAGTTGCCTAGGCAGGTGTCAAACCTGTGGGTTCAGGCAATCCACTCACCTCAGCCTCCCAAAGCGCGAGATTACAGGCTGAGCCACCGAGCCCGGCTTGTTCCTTAAATTCTAGCCATCTTCACCATCTGCTCAACACATCAAGACCCCTAGATTTTATTTGGCTTTTCCTCCCTGTACCGCAGCCTGCAAACTGCTTTCCAGCAGTAAGCTCATTGGTGGTGAAGCTCACGATGTTTCTCAGGGATCACAGTACTGTGCTGCCTTTCATTTGATGCCTGAAAAAGTTTTAAAATATATTTTGTTCAATTTTCCGATTGTTTAAAGGGGAAGGGTAAATCTGGTCTCATTACTCCCTCTTGGCAGACAGTGGAAGTTACAGCTGGTGACAATTTGTTAAGTGGGTAAAATCTTTAAGCTGGCCCACGGATTTTTAGTATTGAGGTATACCTGGGCTTGATTCTGATGAGATTATAAATATAGTTTTCCTGAAACTATGGAGACACTATCACTTTCTTTTAAAGGTTGTAATATCATATGTACTCTTAAATATATCTTTAAGTATCTTTCCTTGTTTAAGAGGTAGAAATTAATTCAGAGAACAAGTTATTAGAATTATTACAAGAGCCGGCACAGTGGCTCAAGTCTGTCATCTCAGCACTTTGGGAGGCCAAGGTGAGAGGACTGCCTGAGCCAAGGGGTTCAAGATCAGCCTGGACAACTTGGTGAGACCTCATCTCTACAATATATCAAAAAATTAGCTGGGCTTGGTAGCGCATGCCTGTAGTTCTGGCTACCTGGAAAGCTGAGGTGGATGGATTGCCTGAGCCCAGCAGGTTGACACTGGGGTGGCCATGAGCGTGCCACTGCACTCCAGCCTGGGTGACAGCGTGAGACTCTGACTCAAAAAAAAAAAAAGAATTATTACGAGAATACACCACGAGAGCACACATTACAAGTTAGAGTATCATGACATTCATTAACATAAGTCTCAACTAGGATAAGTATGTTCATTTTTCTTTTCATATTTTCAGATTTACTTCCCTTATTCTTTGGCATGCCAGCAATTTTTAAAGGCAAATGTCATTTTTCCCACAACCACCACCTATACGGATTGCAGGTATTTCTTAGGCCACAAAAGTGTCAGGAAGGTCATTCACATGGCAAATTGTAGTATTTGGGAAGAAATGTTCCTTTCTCTTTAACCCGATTGACTGTTAAAAACAACAACAAAAAGCCTTGAGCACTGAGTTTCTTCATAAAGCTGAACATGTTTTCTCCATTTACTTGTAGACTTGGCGCTCTGATGTTTTCCTTTTCCTCGTCTGTATTATTTAGAAAGAGTAATTTAATTTCCTCGGCACTTCACAATCCTGGTAGAGTGTCCTGGTGGAGTGAGCTTTAATAACTTAACTTGTTCTGTCATTTTATTAAATTAGGGCAAAAAATAATAATAAAAACCGTTCTCCACGCTAGATCTCATGTTAGAATCTGTGAGAAAGCACTCACTCCCTCTGTGGCTCCTGAATGTCCTCAGTTAATATCAGATTGTCCCCGGCTTAAACCATTTCCCATGATTCAGAAAACCATTTTGTTCTGTCCCTAAGGACACAAATTGGAAATAAAGTGATAAAACTTGGAAGTAATGCAATAAAACATCCCTCGGAAGCTTGAGAATCTCAGATTAAGCAGTTGGTGAGTTGAAGATCTTGCCCAGATGTGCTGAAAATATCCTTTCCACACAGTAAAAATATTCGCTGCCTTCTTTAATTCAGTGATTTTTTTTTTCTTTTGACTGAAAGCAGCAGCTGCTGTTCCTGGCAGATGACACCACTGGTTCGGAGGCAGATCGGGGCGCCTGCTGCCTTTGAGGCTGATGCCAGGGGCAGTCCAGCAACCTCTTCATACCCGGGCTTAGAAGGAATTTCTCCCAGCACATTCCTATCCCTGAAGAACATCCTTGCTTTCCTTTCCAGTGCATTTCTCTCTCTCGGAGCCAGATGGTTCTCTGCCAGGGCCAGTAGCCCAGTGCTGACATTAACCAGAGCTCCGGCAGCCCTGTAGTCAAATTCCTCTCCCACATGAGGTGTTCGCTTTACAGGAAAGAAAATTCCGTGGGGGCTCCGCTGAGTATTTTTTGTTTGTTCTTTTGACTCAAGTTCTCACTCTGTCACCCAGGCTGGAGTGCAATGGCACAATCACGGCTGACCACGGCCTTGACCTTCTGGGCTCAGGTGATCCTCCTGCCTCAGTCTCCCGAGTAGCTGGGGCTACAGGTGCACACCACCACGTCTGGCTAGTTTTTACTTATTTTTTTGGTAGAATGAGGTCTCACTATGTTTCCTAGGCTGGTCTTGAACTCCTGGGCTCAAGCAATCCTCCCACATCAGCCTCCCAAGTAGCTGGGACTGCAGGTGTGTATCACAAGACCTGGCTACTTTTTTTATTTTCATAGAGATGGGATCTTGCTATGTTGCTCAGGCTGATCTTGAGCTCCTGGGCTCAAGTAGTCCTCCCACCTTAGGCTCCCAAAACTCTGGGATGACAGGCGTGAGCCACTGTGCCCAGCCAGGAACTCAGCCTCATATACTCACTCCGCCAGTGGCACCAGGCATAGTGGCTGGCAGATGGGGGTCACATGATGGTTAAACCTCAGTGAAACAGATCAATCTGAGAAGGTGATGTTTAAAGCTAAGGTTTCTAGTTGGCTTTCTCCCCAAAATGAGCAAACTCAAGTGGAAGATTGGCAGGCATCAGGGAGAAGGGAGTGGGACACACTTGACACTTCAGAGAGGTCAAATGTCTTAGCTTTTGTGATTATTTTAAATAGACTTTGATTGCTTTTCCTCCTCCCCAGGGGACCTTACTTAGCTGTTTCCTTTTTTTTTTTTTTTTTTTTTTTTGAGTTGGAGTCTCACTCTGTTGCCCAGACTGGAGTGCAGTGGCCGCTCCCGGCCACCGCAGCCTCGACCTGCTGGGCTCCGGCGATCCTTCCGCCTTAGCCTTCCAAGTAGCTGGAACTACAGACGCGCGCTACCTCGCCCGGCTAATTTTTTGATTTATTGTAGAGATGAGGTCTTGCTTGCCCAGGCGGGTCTCGAACCCGCGGGCTCAGGCAATCCACTCACCTCAGCCTCCCAAAGGCGCGGGATTACAGGCTGAGCCACCAAGCCCAGCTTCTGTTTCCTTTTTTTTGTTTTGCGTTGGAGTTTTACTCAAACCTGTTTCCTTTTTTTTGTTTTGCGTTGGAATTTTACTCTGTCGCCCAAGCAGGAGTGCAGTGGCATGCTGCTCCCGGCCACTGCAGCCTCGACCTGCTGGGCTCAGGCGATCCTTCTGCCTCAACCTTCCTAGTAGCTGGAACTACAGGTGCGTGGTACCACACCTGGCTATGTTTCCATTTTTGGTATCTACTCAAAGCACTGCACATTTCTAATCACAGTTAAGTAGCTAACATCATCCAAAAATATATAACTAGGAAAATCCCCTCTCTGTTCCTGGGCCCTCGCAGGGCTCTGCCCCACACGGGTTCTCAATGTCAACAATACTTTTCCCCCCCATACTAGAGTACGTGTTTGGCATTGAAATTAAACATAAGACCAAATCTGTGCTTTAAAGGAGCCTAAAGACCCTGCATGCCAAGCGTGGTGGCTCACGCCTGTAATCTCAGCACTTTGGGAGGCCGAGGCGAGAGGATTGCCTGAGTCCAGGGGTTCGAGACCAGCCTGGGCCATATGGCGAGACCTCATCTCTACAATAAATGAAAAAAAAAATTAAGCCAGGTGTGGTGGCGTGTGTCTGTAGTTCCAACTACTTGGAAGACTGAAGTGGAAGGATTCCTGAGCCCAGAAGGTCAAGGCTACGGTGACCGTGAGCATGCCACTGCACTCCAGCCTGGGTGACAGAGTGAGACTCCAACTCAAAAAAAAAAGGACCCTTAGTGACACTGGAGCCAGTGTCCCCTTTCTTCCAATCTCTCCTGCTTTTCTCTCCGTCATCCACCAGGTGCCCACCGGACATATCCTCAGCCTGGCCCCTACTGTAGGGGTAAGGATGTCAAGGCTACCACACTGTGTCCTAACGGCCCAGCTGCTTGTCTGTTTTCCCAGTAACTCTAGTCTCTTCAGGCGAGCTCGGCACCCAGCACTGTGTCAACACATGCTCAGTAAGTCCCATCTTGGCCAAGAATGGGTTCCTTACGAAGGATGGGCTCCACGCCAGCTGCCATCTCCCCATCTCCTTTGATGCATCATCAGTCCTAGGACTTAGACGCCATGATCATTCTTGTTCTTCAGAAGAGGACTCTGGTGCTTAAAAGGCTCATGTTGCTACTGGGCGCGGTGGTGGCTCATGCCTGTTGTTCCAGTAATTTGGGAGGCAGAGGCAAGAGAATTTCCTGAGTCCAGGGTATTGAGACCAGCTTGGGCAACTTGGTGAAACTTCGTCTCTACAATAAACCGAGAAAAACTAGCTGGGTGTGGTGGTGCACACCTGTGATTCCAGCTACTTGGAAGGCTGAGGTGGAAGGATCACCTGAGCCCAGCCAAGGCTGCGATGACTTTGAGCATGCCACTGTACACCAGCCTGGGCAACAGAGTGAGACTCTGACTCAAAAAAAAAAAAAAGGCTCACATTGTACCTAAGATTGCACAGCTCTTGAGCAGATCCAGGATTTAAATGAGGCCCACCTGCCCTAGAGTCCACAGCTCACCTCCCCGGTGAGCTGGTGAAGTCACTTGTTCCATTAAGGCCGCGGAGGGAGGCAGGAGGAGGGGTTGGAGTGGCCATCTTGGGACAAGGCTGACCCCAAGAATGGAAGAGCAGAGAGACCACAGGAAGCCAGGGGCCTGCTGGGGACCTCTGCCCTGGAAGCCTGACCCAGAAAGCACTGGGCAAGCTGAGACTGGATCCTTCACCCACTGCTACTTCTTCTGCTTACTGATTACTTACAGATGTGCTGCTTTTCTGCAGGAAAATATTCTCTAATGAGCTTTTAATTGATATTTATTCTACGACAGTTGGAAATCAAACTGCATCAATAGATTGACTTTCTGATCATTAAAAATGCATTCACATGCCTTTGTGTTTGTGATTTTTTTTCATCTGCTAACGTCTGTGTTTATTTCACAGACCTAAGAGTTTATAAAAGTCTCCCACTCTCATTGAGACAGAGGTAACATTTATTTCTCGGCAGTACATTCCAAGCCTACTCTGTGTTCTCAAAGGCCTCTTACTTAATGCTCATTTGTGAGCTCATTTATTTATTTAGAGCTGCACAATCCCAGCCTTGTCCCTGTGGTAGAAAGAGATTCTACCACATTCAGATAGCAATGACTGGTTTAGAAATGGTTTGTCTCAGTCCAAGCCAAAGTCTCTTCTGCATCCTCAATTACGCCTAAATGATGCTCTTATCTTTAAACAGAACCCCCTTTCTCAGTCCGCCAGGAAGCACTTGATTTATTTACCAGCCACAGAGACAGGAGGAAGCAGCCATCCAAGGGGGAATCACACAGCCAGGTGAGCAACCACTGAGCTGTGGCTTGGGAGGAAGTGGCTTTAAATGCTGAAAGGGTCTGCTGTCACACCAGCCAGTTTGCTAAGGAGACTCCACAGCCATGCCTGGGACTTTGGAGGGACAGGCACGGAAAGATTCAGAACGCTTCCAGAGGGGGACACTGGAGACAGCTGTCATGGCCGTGGCATGGGAGACAGTCACAAGGGGACAGCGCCCATGGCACGTGGGACATGGAGAAGAGAGACCCGGAGAGTGCAGGCGTTCACGGCCACCCCGGCCATCAGGGCTGGGGAACCTGGGACCCCAACATCCACCGAGGACTGGTTTCCCTAGTGAGTGGCTTAGAGACTCACTTAAGGGACAAGTACAGCCCGCGAACAGGGTGACAGCAGCAGGTGCGTCAGGAAAGACAGATATCTCGATCAAGTGTCCACTAGGAGAAGAAATGACCTGGCCCGCCGGGTCCTGAGATGCCTGCACCACCAGCAGGGACACAAAACTGTGTGGATTAAGGGGACAGTGTCCCCGAGGGTTAGCCGGGGCTATCGAAAGGCAATTGCAGACACAGCTTTAGGATGAGAAGCTATTTGGACTGCTCTTAAAACTTCATTCATTCATGGAGACTTACTATGCGTCAGGCGGCGTATTGGGTTCTAGGGATGCAATGAGGTGTGTGTGTGGGGGGAGGGGAGGCTGTGTTGCGAGTCTAATGATAGTGTAAGTATGCTGAACTAGCTTCTGATTCAAAAACACCTTGTTATAATCCCTTTCCTAAAACTTGATCTAAAACTTTATAATTCAAAGTTATCCCTTTATTTAATACCTCATGGCAAACACTGGGGCTTCAGGAAACAGCCCCACCTGAGGGCCCAGGAAGCCTCAGAGTAACTGGAGTCAGCTTCTGAGATTCCCTGAAAGGGGTCTTGCAGACGTGGGGCGGGCGCCCACACCATCCGCCGAAGAGTGATGGGCAGCTGCAGCGCCCCCTCTCGGCGTGCGTGTTCCATGTCAGTCCCTGCCACTCACTGTGATGTGTCCCGCAATGTCCACTTGAGGCCACAGGGTCCGCCCACTCCTCTAGGATGAAAGAGGGTGAGGGTTCCTGGAGGGATTAGACGTTCCTTGTGACAGTCATCTGAAAAGAGGCACTTCCCCCAAGCCAGGATGAGGACAGCGTGCCCTGCCTCAAGGCCGGGCTACAGGTCTGAGAGCTCCCCTGCCTGGGTCGTGTACCCTGGAGCCTGCGGGACCACCTGCCCACCCCATGCGCAAGGACCCTCCGTTTCAGACTTGTCAGCATCATTTCTAAATAAAGTTACCCAGTTAGTTCCAGAGAAAACTGACAAGAGGGAATGATGTTTCAGCGCCAGCATTAAAATCATGTCCTCTTCCCAGATGACACTCCCATAGTGCACTGGAATTCGTGTTTTCCCGAATGCCGTAATTATTTTGTGATAGGCACAATTATTTTGTGTTGTATCTGTGCAGGCATGATAAATAAATTAATTTGTTAAACTGTGAACATTTAAAATATGCTAATACTTCTGTAACTCTCTTTTGGCATTTCTTCATCTCTTAAATATATTTGGTGATTTTTATTTTTATTTTTTGAGTTGGAGTCTCCGTTGCCCAGGCTGGGGTGCAGTGGCACGCTCACGGCCACCCCAGCGTCAACCTGCTGGTCTCCAGCGATCCTTCGGCCTCAACCTTCCAAGTAGCCGGAACTACAGGCACTTGCTACCAGACCCAGCTAATTTTTTTTTTTTTTTATTGTGGAGGTAAGGTCTTGCCAAGTTGCCTGGGCTGGTCTTGAACCCACGGTCTTAGACAATCCACTCACCTCGGCTTCCCAAAGTACTGGGATTACAGGCTGAGCCACTGAACCCGACCTGTTTGGTGATTTTTTAAAAAAAGAATTGTGGTCCTGGCCTTTCCCAGCCTGAGAGAGATCCTGCCGGGCCTGGATGTCGGGGCCCCCGGGTGGAGGAGACCTTGCTTCTCAAAGTGCGGTCCCCAGCCTGGCGCATCTACCTCACCCTGAACTTGTTCAGGATGTGGAATCTCCAGCCCTGCCGTTTAGCAAGACCATCGGTGAGTCTAGGCACGTTGAGTCTGAGAAGCACTGCTGTAGGGACGAAGGAGGTGAGTCAGCTGGAGGTTGAGCCCATGACAGCATTCTCTTCTGTCTCTGCTTGCCTGTGCTGGGCGCCGCTGTCTCCTGCTTGAGCGCTCTGTCCCCTTGGCTGTGTTTGGGGTTAGGAAGTGAGCGCCCTCTGGTGCAGCACACCGAGACCCCCTAAGAAAGTGAAGGTCTTGGAGAGTCAGGCTTCTGGAAACTCCCACCTCTCAACTCCCTTTACAGCCACCCAAGCTTTCACTCGCTGGACACGTGCTTGACAGTGAAGGAGGCAACAGCCCTGGAAGAAACCCCTGCAAAGCCTGGTGACCCGATGGGCCACTTTCTTGAGAGCAGCTGCTTCTCAAGCCAGGCCTGATTTCTGTGCTGAAATTGTCAGCTAGGGGCAAACGGGGTCTGGCCTTGTTAGAGCAGGCTGAGACTGGGATTATGTGCATTCATTCAACAGTTTTTCATTGAGTGCTTGGTACAAGGGTCAGCAGACCGCAGCTTGAGGGCCAAACCTGGTCAATTGCCTATTTTTATAGGGCCCTCAAGTTTTCACAGATGAGATAAATAAAACAATCCCATTTAAAACAGCTATTAAGAAAAAGACACTTGGGAATACATTTAACCAAGGAGGTAAAAGATCTGTACATTGAACCCTATGAAACACTGATGGAAGAAACTGAAGACACAAATAAATGAAAAGATATCCCATGGAAGAATTAATATTGTTAAAATGTCCATATTACTCAAAGCGATCTACAGAGTCAATGCAATCCCTGTCAAAATTCCAATAACATTTTTGCGGAAACAGAAAAAATAATCTTAAGATTAGTGTGGAACCACCAAAGACCCCAAATAGCTAAAGCAATCATGAGCAGCTGGAGGCATCACACACCTGATTTGAAAATCTATTACAAAGTTATAGTAATAAAACAGCATGGTGCTGGCATTAAAAAACAGATTGGGCTGGGCGTGGTGGCTCAGTCTGTAATACCAGCACTTTGGGAGGCCAAGGCGAGAGGATTGCCTGAGCCCGGGGGCTCGAGACCAGCCTGGGCAACCTGGTGAGACCTCGTCTCTACAACAAATCACAAAAACTGGCCGGGTGTGGTGGCGTGCATCTGTAGTTCCAGCTACTTGGAAGGCTGAGGCGGAAGGATAGCCTAAGCTCGGCAGATCGAGGCTATGGTGGCTGTGAGCGTGCCACTGCACTCCAGCCTGGGCGACAGAGTGAGACTCCAATTCAGAAAAAGAAACAAAAAATCAATAGATCAGTGGAACAGAATGCAGAGTTCCAAAATAAATCTACATATTTACACTCAGTGGATCTTTGACAAAGAAGAAAGGACAGTCTCTTCAATAAATGGAGCTGGGATACCTGGATATTCACTTGCAAAAGAATGAAATTAAGTCCACCTCTCGCACCATACAAAAGTCAACTCAAAAGGAATTAAGGGCTTTCTTAAACATAACACCTGAACTTGTGAAACTACTAGAAGAAAACGTAGGAGAGAATCCCCATGGCACTGGTCTGGGCAATATCTTTTTGGATATAACCCCAAAAGCACAGGCAACAAAAGCAAAAACAGACATATAGGATTATGTCCAACTGAAAAGCTTCTGCACAGCCAAGGAAACAGTCAACAGAGTAAAAAAGGCAACCTGTGGAGTGACACTGGGCATTTTGTCATATACCTGTTTTGCCACTTATATGCCTTCTTACTATTGAGTTGTGTTTTTAAATATATTTTTGATATTAGCACCTTATCAGATGCATGATTTATAAACATATTCTTAAACTCCACAGGTTGCCTTTTTTACTCTGTTGACTGTTTCCTTGGCTGTGCAGAAGCTTTTCAGTTGGACATAATCCTATATGTCTGTTTTTG
>CAUYQG010133742.1:0-13862 GCA_963574415.1 Tarsius wallacei | reverse complement strand
AAAAAATTTTTTTATTTTTATTTTGAAGATGTGGGGTACAATTCAGGATTAGGTATACAAGTGGTCATCGTACAGGTAAAGTTTGGGTCTCCCTTTGTTCCTCACTTTGCCTGGTTTGAGATCAGGCACCCTTATTGAAGTTATGTGCCCCTTCCCTCCCCTGGCAATATCCTGCTACTGCCAATCCCTTTCTTATGGTATTATGGTAAATGTTCAGGGTCCACTTATGAGTGAGAACATGTGGTACTCAGTTCTATTTAGGACTTTCATAGCTGGGATGGAAATGTCGATGCCTGACTTCAAGACTTTGAAATACAGGCCAGTTCTTTTTTTAGGGGAGAATGTAGCTTGGGAATTTTAGTTGAAGCCAATCTCATTGACCATTCTGAAAATCCTAGGACTCTTAAGAGTTATGGATGACAGCACATCTGTTTACAGCATGGTTTAATTTATATTTTAAGCTCACTACTGAGACTTACCGCCCAGAAAAAAAAAAAATTCCTTTCAAAATATTTCTTCTCATTGAGAATGCACCTAGTCATTCAAGAGCTCTGTTAAAGATGTGCAAGGAGATTAGTGTTGTTTTTATGCCTGCTAGCACAACTTCTATTCTACAGTCCATGGATCAAGGAATAATTTGGACTACCAAGTCTTATTTAAGAAATATTTTATAAGGCAGTAGCTGCCATGGATAGTGAGTTCTCTGACGGATGTGGGTAAAGTAAACTGAAAACCTTCTGGAAAGGATTTATCATTCTAGATGCCATTAAGAACATCTGTAGCCGGGCTCGGTGGCTCAGCCTGTAATCCCGCGCCTTGGGAGGCCGAGGTAAGTGGATTGCCTGAGCCTGCGGGTTCGAGACCCACCCGGACAACTTGACGAGACCTCATCTCTACAATAAATCAAAAATTAGCCGGGCGTGGTAGCGCATGCCTGTAGTTCCAGCTACTTGGAAGGCTGAGGCGGAAGGATCGCCGGAGCCCAGCAGGTTGAGGCTGTGGTGGCCGAGAGCGGCCACTGCACTCCAGTTTGGGCGACAGAGTGAGACTCCAACTCAAAAAAAAAAAAAAAAAAGAGAACATCTGATTCTAGGTAGAGGTCAAAGTATCAACATTAACAGGAATTTAGGAGAAAGTTATTCTAGCCCTCATGGATGACTTTGAGGTTTCAAGACTTCCATGGAGGAGCTAACTGCAGAAATAGTAAGGAAACTATTATTAGATGTGGAGACTGAAGATGTGACTGGAAGATTTCATGATGAAATTTGAACAAATGAGGAACTATTTCTTATACATGAACAAAAAAAGTGACTTCTTAAAGTGGAAATTTCTCCCGGTGAGTGAAGATGCTGTGTACATTGTTGAAATAGCAACACATAATTTAGAATATTACATAAACTTAGTTGATAAAGCAGCAGCAGGTTTTGAGATGATTGACTCTAGTTTTGAAAGAAGTTAAACAGCGGGTAAATGTTATCAACTTGCATCATATGCTACAGTAAAATCTTCTGTAAAAGGAAGAGTCCATCAGTGCAGAAAATTTAATTGCTCCCTTATTTTAAGAAATATCCACAGTCATCCCAGTCTTCAACAACCACCACCCTGATCATTTAACTTCTATCAATATAGAAGCAAGACCCTCCACCAGCAAAGAGACTACAACTCACTGACGGCTCAGATGCTTGTTAGCAATTTTTTTTTTAGCCATAAAGTATTTTTAAATTAAAGTAGGTACTTTTTTAGGCATAATGCTCTTGCGCATGTAATAGACCACAGTAGAATGTAATCATGCTTTTATATGCACTTGGAAACCCCAAAAAATGTTTGACTCACTTTATTGTGATAGTCACCTTGTTGTGGTCATATGGAATTTAATCCATGATTACTTCCAAAGTATGTCTGTATTTACGCAAGTACTGTATTTCCATAGAATATAATATTATCATACATTTTACTTTATGTCTGTTATATCTTGACACATAAATATCAGGAATAGAATCAACTTTTTCTTTCTATAGATATTAGAATCAAGTCTGTACTATTTGCTGGCACCAGATCTATTTCCTGGCACCAGAAGTCTAAGCCCCTTTCTTAATAATGATGTCATGGCTGGGCTTGGTGGCTCAGCCTGTAATCCCAGCACTTTGGGAGGCCGAGGTAAGTGGATTGCCTGAGTCTGCGGGTTCGAGATCAGCCCAGATAACTTGGCTAGACCTTGTCTCTACAATAAATAAAAAAGTAGCCGGGCGTAGTAATGCACACCTGTGGTTCTGGCTACTTGGAAGGCTAAGGCGGAAGAATCACCTGAGTCCAAAAGGTTTAGGACGGGGTGACCGTGAGTGTGCCACTACACTCCAGCCTGGAGGACAGTGAGACTCCAACTCAAACAAAACAAAACAAAACAACAAAACAAAAAGAAATGATGTCGTAATTCACCAAGATTTTTTTCCAAATATTTGTTTCTTGCATCCTATATTCCACTGTTAAACTCTCACCTTTAGATACAGCACTTTTCCCAAGATATTTTAAGACAAAGACATTTCCTTAAAAAGGGAAGAAAAAGTTGGTTGTCCAGAATTGATAAAGATAATGTAGTGCACTAAAATAAAAATAAGACAAGATTTTAGCATTCAAAATATTTTTGGTTTAAAGTTTTTATAATTTTTTGACTATAAGAAACTTGCAACATAAAATCCAATTATACAATTTTTCCTGCAAAATATCTTTTAAAATTATATCCTTTAAATATGTTTTTAATTGTATTTATATATTCATATAGCAGATATTTATGTAGAACCTCCAGACACTGGTGATATAGATAAATACATTCATGCCTTTAAAGAGTTTGGAATATAGTTGGGGGCAGAGTCACTGAACAAATAAAATAACTATGACACAATCTGATAAATTCTATATTAGAGGTGAATATAGGTTGCTTTATTAGTTTCTAGGGCTGCCAGAACAATTTGCCGCAAACTGAGTGTATTTTTTTTTTTTTTTGAGTTGGGGGTCTCATTCTGTCACCCAAGCTGGAGTTAAGTGGCATGCTCTGGGCCACCACAGTCTTCAGCCTTCCAAGTAGTCGGAATTACAGGCTACCACACCCACTACCACGGCTGGCTAGTGTTTTTATTTATTTATTGTAGAGACAAGGTCTCGCAAAGTTGCCTGGGTGGGTCTCAAGCCTGCGGGCTCAGGCAATCCACTCTCCTCGACCTCCCAAAGTGCTGGGATTACAGGCTGAGCCACTGAGACCGGCCCTGAGTGGTTTAAAACAATAATTGTCCTCTCACAGTTCAGGAAGTCAGAAGTCCAAAGTAATGTCAATAGGACTGGTTTCTTCTGGAGGCTCTGAGATAGAAACTGTCCATGCCTAGATTCTGGTGATTGCTGCTAACCCTGGGTGTTCCTTGGTTTACAGATGCATCGATTACTTTAATCTCTGTCTCCATCTTCATACCGCCTTTCTCTCTTTGTGTCTCTCTGTGTTCCAGTCTCCTTCTCTTTTCTTCTGTGAAGTCATTAATCATTGTACTTTGGGCCCACCCTGAGTCCATTATGATTTTATCTCAAGATCTTTAATTCATTTCATCCACAAAGATCCTATTTTCAAATATGGTCACGTTCTGAGATCCTGGGTGGATATGAGTTTTGGGGGAACCCTATTCAACACATTGTAGGTTCTACAGTAGTTCAATTCAGGCTTGTCTGAATAGGAATAGGAGGTTTAGGAAAATTTCTTGAAGGAAGGAATGCCTAAGTTTAATTGGAAATATGAAGTTAAAAAGGAGACTAACCAATTGTGGAGTGTCTCATTTACCATGCTGAAGAGTGTGTATTTTCTCCAGTAACTCAATGATTCTCATCTATTTTTTTGAGTCCTCCAACACAGTTAAAGAATGTGAGACACTCCCATTAGAAATAGCAGCTGTCTCTGGAAATTATACTCTAAAAAGGAGGTCACACATCAATCTTAGAAGTTGATATATATAGTTTGAAAAAATCCAATGAATGATGTACGTTTCCCTCTTCTCTTTCCCACAGATGGAATATTGATAAGAAAATAGTGAAAGACTTTAAGCAGAGAAAACTAGTTAGGAGACGAATGAAATAGTCCACATTAAAGGTTATAAAGTTCTGATTATAAAAGTGTAAAGATGTGAATAGGTTTAAGAACTATACAGAAGGTAGAATTAGCAAGATTTACAGAAAAATTATAAATAAGGCTGGCAGTGATGATTCTCAGGTTTCTTGCCTGTATAAATGCATGGAGAAGTAACTCAGAAAGGGAATAAATAAATAATAGAGGCAGAATTATAGCTTTTGATTTTGAATTTGCTAATAGGATATCCTATTTGTCTAATAGAATATCAAAGTATAAATATCTAATAAGCAGTTAAATACACAGAGGGAGCCAAAAAAAGTTAATACATTTTAAGAAAGGAAAAAACTGCCGGGCTCAGTGACTCAGCCTGTAATCCCGTGCTTTAGGAGGCTGAGGTGAGTGGATTGCCTGAGTCCGCGGGTTCGAGACCTGCCTGGGCAACTTGGCGAGACCTCATCTCTACAATAAATCAAAAATTAGCCAGGCGTGGTAGCGCGCGCCTATAGTTTCAGCTACTTGGAAGGCTGAGGCGGAAGGATCGCGGGAGTACGGCGGGTCGAGGCTGCGGTGGCCTGGAGCGTGCCACTGCACTCCAGTCTGGGCAACAGAGTGAGACTCCAACTCAAAAAAAAAAAAAAAAGAAAGGAAAAAACTGTATTAAAATTGTAATATATACCAATAGCAAAGATGAATACAAGTCATGTTTGACTTCTGCAACTACAAGAGGTGCTCAGAGTGGTTACCATCTGCGTCCAGACACTTCCGATGGTAGAGAACTACTGCAGGTCTTGTTGCTGTGCAAGGTCTCCCCGATCTTCCCTTGTGCACATCACACATAGTACCATGTGTTTCAAACTTAGCATGAATGCGTGCAGTTATTAGGCATGGTAGAGGTTCTGTTGCATACTCATGCCTCCATTGTTCTCGAATTTCAAATACCACTTCAAAACGGTCTTGTGCTTCTGGAACAACCATGCTTCCGCTATTTTCGTTGACTGTCCTGCCTGTCGAGTGGTGATGCTAGCATTCATTTGATTAGCACCATCTTTTGATCTTGGGCTAATCAAACTACACATTGCTACCATAATTCAATTCAACTTTGGAAAACAATGCATAGATAGGATCTCTTTAAATGTGTATACATTTTTTTTTGGCACACTCGATCTGATTGTAAAGCAAAAGGGAGAAATACTATGTGATCAACAGCACATGTATGGTAGTTGGTATTATAGGTGAGAATCAGATTTTCTAGGAATGAACATGTAAATCAAGAAACTAAATGGATACAAAAAAGGGTCCTGTGGAACATCAACACCTAATGGATAAGTAAGTAAAATACATCCCATGAGAGTTTGAGAGACAGCTGCCAAGAGGCAATAAAAACAGTCACAGGGAATTACAATTCTGAAGTTAAGAAAAGTTTTAGAGTTGAAGGAGAAGAAATTGACTATGACTGTGGTTAAGTAACTATTATTCAGAAATTAGAAATCTTCATAAAGTTAAGAAAAACTGTTTTTGTAAATGTGGGAACAGAAGTAACGCAACAGGGGCTTAAGGAGCAAATGAGAGAATGAGTGGTGAAGAAATCAGCATATATCTCTAAGTGCCTGAGCATATTTGGAAGTCCATGGGTGTGTATATCTGTTTCTGTATCTAAATCTATGTATCTATATATTATATCCTCATATATGCATCATATTAGGACAATCTTGAACATATTTGGCACTTGAGTCAATTCAATTATGCTTTTTTTTTGAGTCGGAGTCTCACTCTGTCGCCCAGACTGGAGTTCAGTGGCCACTCCCGGCCACTGCAGCCTCGACCTGCTGGGCTCTGGCGATCCTTCCGCCTCAGCCTTCCAAGTAGCTGGAACTACAGGTGCACACTACCATGCCTGGCTAATTTTTTATTTATTGTAGAGATGAGGTCTCGCCAAGTTGCCCAGGCGGGTCTCGAATCCACGGGCTCAGGCAATCCACTCACCTTAGCTTCCCAAGGCGCGGGATTACAGGCTGAGCCACCGAGCCCGGCTCTCAGTTATGCTTTTAAAGGGGGGAAACTGTAATCTAAAGGCCTCTTTTTGAGGAATTTGTAAGCTCAATATAAACATAAACTATCAGATTTGAATTCACTCTTCACCTTTTCAAATCACAGCTGATTCCATATCACTTTGTGGTAAAATCTTATTACAGTGTACATAAAATATACTTTAGTGAATTTTTACATCTGTCACCATAAGCTGCTGAACAGGGACACTATTGACACTATTTTCATTTGTCTGTTACAGGAAAGAAATATTAAAGTTTGTCCTGTGGAGTACCAAGTAAAAATTTAGGGTGAAATTGATGTCTCTGAGAGTATAACTTTCACTGAAGAGCCATCACACCATGTTACTGCATTATGTCTGTAAAAAGAATCGAAGGCACTCTAAGTTCTTATTATAATTTATCTAAGCAATGAGATGGCATAACTCATGCTCCACTCTAGGTCAGCCAAACAATACTTTGTGTAAAGAACATTTTTAACGTCAGGACTTCTAATTTATAATTTTTTCTGCCCACCAATTATTGGTGACTTGCAATGTGTAGCCATTTCTAACCACTCTTTACGATTAATCACAAAGAATGCTTATAGAATTACAGAGCAGGTGCAATGATAGATTTAGAGGTTGTTTTATATTATCCTGTGCACTTTACCACATCTGTTCAGCAGGTACAGCTAAAACTTCAGACTTTTAATCATATTTATAGCTTGTCTAGTTCCCTTATGACTGACTTTGAGGTCTTAGAGAAGAATGGTGCATGAACCGGGTGACAGAGAGAGCAGGTGGGAGAAAACCAGCTGTGCACATCCATTTTTGAGGGTCACCTTGAAAGAGACCAATGAATAGGCAGAAGCTTTTATTGCTTAATGTGTAGCAAGTAGGGTTGGTAGGTGTGTATGATTCTTTACTTGATTTATTCATTGAAATGAATCTTCAGTGTGTTTTACAAAATACTGTGAAGACAGATTGCTTTCACTAGATTGGCAAAAAATTATCCATGAGGATAATTTTATCATCGGAAACACACTAACTTTACACAGGTTTTATATACACATACACATTTCAAATGTGTTTTTTAAATCAATGATCTTTATTTTCAGTACATATGTAATGAAATGATCACATCTATCCTGTCCTCAGCTGACATCAGTATATAAAACATGAAGACACAGTCTCTCATTCAGTCCAATATTTCCTAACGTCTCTTCAGTTAAATACAGGCTTTGTGTATAACTTTATTCTGAAGTGCAAAACAGTGTCTCACTCTTTTAGTTCATTTTAGCTATTTGTACATATCTAGGGTACATGATTGACATATAATAATGGAAAAATATCAGACTGGTATGTAGGTATTGTGCAAAAAAAATCACAAAATATCTAATTCCATTAAGTAAAGGAAATAGGAATGTGGAGAACTAAAAATAAAGAAATTTTGGACTCTATCAACTTTGACATGACAAATTTACCAATATGAGAGACAGGATAATACAGTAATGACAAGGCAAGCTCCTGAGTCTAGTATTCTGAGTTTGACTCCTGCACCCACCTCTTAAGAGCTTGTGAGTAGGGGAAGAGAGCACATTCCTCTTAATCTGAGTTTCTCTTACTGCAAAATGAGGATAATAATATCCATATTACAGGATTTTATATAGATTAAATAGAATAAGTTGTATTAAGTATTTAGAGAGCTGCCTTGTATAGGTACATATATGTTATAATTATTGAAAGATAGAAGATGGAATGTCTTACAAACATTTGAATACATATCATGTTTACAGCTGAGATGTGCTCAGCCCAATATACTAAACATATGTACAAAAGCTCTCCTGAGGTATGGGAACTATATTTCTAGCCTCTGCCCCTCTCCTGAGCTCTAGGTCTATATAGACCTCTACCTGATGGAGTCTTTCTTGGATGTTATAATGTAAAAGCCTCCATCTTTGCTTATCATTTTTCCTTAAAGTTTTCTACTTTCCCATGCATTGCCATAAATATATATGTCTCCTAAGCCAGGACATGCACAGATTGTCCTAGTCACTTTAGTTTCCTTCATTCACTCATTAAATCAATCAAGTTATATTTATTCTACTTCAGAAATGCTCTCTTGATTTTTTCCATCTTCATCATCATTAACTCTGCCTTATCTAAATAATTTCTTCCTCTCTTGTTCTCTTCCTCTCCCACGATCTCTTCTTGCTTTCTTTCTTTCGCTTTTCTGATCCCTGAATGAGTCAGAGTGGAGAAAAGTCAGCTTGTTCCACTTCACATTTTTCTTGGGACCTGTCTTATGTTAATTAGTTCCACTGAGAAACCCAAGTCCCCAGAATATTTCATTTCTATATATTTTTAAAAATTATATGTGAAGATTTGTTTGTGTGTCACCATAGTCAAGTCGCAGAATTCTTCATCACTATAAAGATCTCTTCCACCCCACCTCTATTCCCCCCTTCCCTAACACTTTGCAAGCACTAATTTTTTTTTCCATTTGAAAAATGTTGTCATTTCAAATTACTATTAAACAAAGAATGCCACCTTTTAGAACTGGTTTTTTCATTCAGCATAATTTCTAAAGAGTCATCACTGCTGTTATGTATAACAATTTATTTATTGTTCTATCAGTTCCACTGAGAAGCTTAGGACCTGGAACTACTTTATTTCTATGCACTTTTTAGTATCAACTTTATTGAGATACAATTTATATATATTAAAATGCATCCTTTTAAGTGTAATGTTGAATGAGCTTTGAAAAATATATACGTAACCACCACTGCAGTTCTGATACAGAAAATTTTCATCATCCCAAAATTTTACTAGAGTCATGTTTGTTAATATGAATTTTAAAAATCATAAGTATTAGAATATCATTGTATATTTGAAAACCTCTGATTTTAATTTAATTGCAACTGAAGGCAATTTTAAAATTTAAGGGTTTTGAAAGGGTTAACAAGTGAAGATGATAGTTTTCTTCCAAATAAAACATTATTTATTATTTATAAAACAGCAAATAATGTTTCCATGGATATTGTTTTCTGATTTCTAGAGGTTGCTATTTGAAAGATTTCTATTAAGTGTGCTTATTATTTTGGTTTTATGTTAAGAAGATAAGTATTTTAAATCACTAAAAATGTTTAGGTTATTGATAAGTATAATATTCTGCATAACAGGGAATAAAAATTTAGTCATGTTTTCTAGAAATTGTTGATGAATTGGTATAGTAGTTCTGATATTTTAAATCTCTAACTTGAGTTTTACAGCTGTTTAATATATTTTTCAATTTCTTATCATATTTTTACTTATTTTATTTAACTAACTGATTATAAAAGCAATAGAATAGAATAGCAAGTATTGGAAATCCAGAAGAAGAAAAAATAACCCTTCCATCCTACTACAAACACTATATATATTTTTGTGTTCTTTTCCAATCTTTTTTATTATGAAAGTATAATATTCAAAATAATTTCTGAATTTAATTGGTTGGCCTTTGTTGCATGCTATTTACAAAAATAAAGCTAAATTACCTATTTTTTAAAAGTAGGATTTGTCTATGATACATTTGGTTATGACAGTGATAAAGTCATGCATGCATGTACTCAGGAATGTGCATAGCCCCTCCCCCAACACACACACAACACCTGGTCCTCTGGATTTGACTACCTGTGTTCTAATTCTAGCATTACCATTTTCTTATGATCTTGAGTCAATTAGCTCAATTTTCTATACCTCCGTTTCCCCATTTGAAAATAAGACAGAATTAGCACAAAACTCAATGCTTTATAGATAAAACCAAGGGAGATGATAAAAGTAAAGTTGCTAGCCTTCTAAAAAGCACTCAGTCACTGTTCAGTAAAATTTAATTATGATATAAATTATCTTGAGATTCTTTGCCAGTGAAGACATCTTTCATAGAGGTTTAGTCTTTATCATATTCTAATTCTATTCCAATTGGTAAGCCAAGAAGTGTATGTGAAAATCGTTTTAAGCATCAGAATATTTGATTAACTTAAAGGTTCTATGCACCAGTCTTCTGAAGTAAGTGATAGTACACCATATGTCAAAGAATTTATGATTTCATACCCAAGTAAAATCTGTAATTAATTTTTTTTCATAAAAGTTGTGCTCTATTATTTAAGGGTATAAACAGTTTAAAGACTCAGATTAAAGATAAAGGTAAGAAAATGTTTGCAATTTTTGCTAATAATGGAGCCACACCTTTTTTATATTGAAATAAAATATTTTGAAATTCTGATAAAATAAAGGTAAGCATGTTTTACAACTTGCTCCAAGAGAACTGTCATCTTTTGACAACAGGACACTGTAATATTTTGAGGGTAAAATAAGAAAAAACAGGCCTCAAAAATGTAATAATGCTTTAATTATCTGGAGGAAATGATAGTAGGGGTCATGAATTAAAAAATGAACTTAGGATGAGACTAAACTTACCTTGGATACTTATTGAGTTTCAATCTATCCTCTGTATATTTTGAAATTTTAAGTAATGTTAGTTTAAGTAATACATAGTTATATCCAAATAACTCAAGTTCTAATTAGATAACTCATAATTAACTTAGAATGCCACAATAAAACTAAATATATTCAGTTTAAAACACATGGCAACTTTTATTTCCATACAGGATGAAGTAACAGATAGAACATTTGTTTCCTTATCTGAAGCATGAATAAAACTAACTAAAGGGCATCCAAAAGAAAAATTTTCAAAACAGTAATAAAGAAAAAAATTTAAATCAACCAATACAAAGAGGAACAGAGATAAGGATTGCTTAGAAGAACAGAGATAAGGATTATGGCAGATTTCTTTTGTTGTTGAAAGCAATGTAAGTGAAAAGGCAATGGGGAAAGCTTATGTAAAATAACAAAAGAAAGACTTAAATTCTAAAATTTTATTCCCAGAGAAAACATATCTCAAAATGAAGACAATACAGAACATTTTAAAAATGCAAAAGCTAGAAGGATTTATCACCAGTAGATTCTGAATATAATAAATGTTACAGAAAATTATTTAGGCAGAAGCAAATACCAGAAATTGCAAGTACATAGGTAAATATATGTGTTATTTCTTCTTATTTATTTTTAACAAGCAATTTACTACTTAACATAAATAATAAAAAATGAATTGTGAGATTTATAATGCATATAAAAGTTAATACAAGAACACTATTTTAAAGTTGTGATATGGTTATTTAATAGCAATAAATTGTACTTGAAATTTAAAAAGAAACATTTAAAATAGCATAAAGATGAACTATTTAGAAAGAAAATTAATAGAAATTGTAAAACAACAAAATACAGTATTAAAATAATACAGTAACTATGAAACATCTATAAATAAGTGAGATGCCATATTTATAAATTGAAAGACTCAATACTGTTAAAATGTTGATTCACCTCAATTAATATACAGTTTCAACACAATCCCAGTTAAAATCCAACAAGTTTTTTTTTTTTTAGATAATGACAAACTGACTTTAAAATTCACATAGAAGTACAGAGGACATCGAGTAGCCAAAACAACATTGAAAAATAATGAACAACTTGGAAGACTAACACTATCTGATTTCAAGACCTATTATTAAGCCACAGGCATCAAGACAGTGCAGACTGTAGTAAAGTTAGATAAACAGATCAAAGAAACATAGCAGAGATTTGAGAAATAGAACCACCCTTATATGGAAAACTGACTTTTGACAGAGGTAAAAATGGCAATTCACTGACAAAAGAATGGTCTTGTCAGAAAATGATACTGAAACAATTGGTTACCCATATGCCAAAATGTTAACTTAGATCCATATCTTATATTATATTCAAAAATTAATTCAAAATGAATCATGAACTTAAATGTAAAATTTAAAGTTATAAAGCTTTTTGAATACTACATATAAGAAAATGTTCATGACCTTTGGCTATAGAGAGAACACTTAGATATGATACCAGTAGTACAATTTATAAAGAAAAGATGTGTACTCTGTAATTGCTGAAAATCACTAAAATTGCTTATACTTCCAAAGATACTCTCGAAAGAAAGAAAAGATAAGTCAGAGATTATCAGAGGATATCTGCAGTGCACATATCAGATAATGGTGTTGGGTTCAGAACATGTAAAAAAATTCACAAAATGAATGAAAAGAATACAAATTTTTAAAAAGGCAAATATTTTGACCAGAAATTTCATAAAAAAGACATACAGATGTCAAATAAGCACATTAAAAGGTGCTCAAAATCACTAGTCATTAAGGAAACTAAGAAAACAATGAGATAGTATTAAGCAATTATTAGAAGAACTAAAAATATATATATATATATTTTTAAACCTGACCATACAAGGGTTTAAAAGAAATGTAGAGAGACTGAAACTTTCATGAGCTCTTGGTAGAATGCAAAATCATCTAACCCCTTTGAAAACCAATTTCGAGCCGGGCTCAGTGGCTCAGCCTGTAATCCCACGCCTTGGGAGACTGAGGTGAGTGGAATGCCTGAGCCCGCGGGTTCGAGACCTGCCTGGGCAACTTGGCGAGACCTCATCTCTACAATAAATCAAAAAAATTAGCCGGGTGTGGTAGTGCACACCTGTAGTTCCAGCTACTTGGAAGGCTGAGGCGGAAGGATCACCAGAGCCCAGCAGGTTGAGGCTGTGGTGGCTGGGAGCGGCCACTGCACTCCAGTCTGGGTGACAGAGTGAGACTCCAACTCAAAAAAACCAACAAAAAACAAAAAAAAAAGAAAACCAATTTGGCTGTTTCTTAAAAACTTATTTATAGAAACAAAAGCATATGTCTATACAAAACTGCTAAAGAATGTTTGTAGCAACTTTATTTATCATAGTTAAGAACTGGAAACAATCCAAAATCCATTTTGGATGAATAGATAAACAATATTTATACAATGAAATACTACTCAACCATTAAAAAGAATGAATTTTTCTGCATGTTACAACATGGATGGATCTCAAAATAATTAAGCTGAGAGAAAAAACTAGATTTTAAAAAGAATAATATTGTACTTATATGATTTATGTAAAATATGTGAAAATGGCAAAATATTTTATAATGACAGAAAGATCAGTGACATCTAGAGACAGGACTGGGGAGGACACAAAAAAAGGATTCTAAAGGGGCATTAGGTAACTCTTGAAGGTGGTGGATATATTTCTGTTTTATTTGTGATAGTGGTTTTACAAGTATTTTCACATATTAAGATTATTAAATTGTACAGTGCTAATGTATTTAATTTATTTTATGTCATTTATACCTTAAGGCTGTTAAAAAAACACGCATTGAGATTTTTAAAAAAAATTTCTTGATCTCTTGAATAAATTTAACCATTTTTAAGAAAAAAAATAGCTAAGTTTATTATACTAGTCTTTATCCTGGGCCAAAAGATGATACTAAAAATGATGTGTGTTAATCAATTTCATGGAATTTTGTAGGATGCATTTTACTATTAAAGGCATGTGTATAGAAGATATATTAAGAGAGTTTAGATGTTAGGACTCAGTTCCCTGATTTTTCTTTTTAATTTATACTCAGTATTGTATAAACAAAGAAAGAAGGTACTAGAATTTCAATTATACTTCTTTTAAAATTTTTGTTGGTTGTCCTAGAATTTGCAATATACATTTTAAACAATCTGAGTTATCTTCCAAGTAACACTGTACTGCTTCACATGTTGTTCAGAAACCTTATAACAGTATCCTCAATT